>JABFOX010000117.1:0-21293 GCA_022817665.1 Axea sp. ZL-2020
AACGTAAAAAACGAAACACAAAAAATGAAAATTTGTTGCAAATGAAAAAGAAAATCCAGGCCAATTTTAATACCGAAAAATGACGGTTGTTTTTATTTCATTTAATATTAAATAAAAATGCATAGAAAGAATGTGTTAAAACAAAAAAAAAAAAAAACATTGTAAACTGTTTGGATCTGCTCGGCTAGAGTAATTAAGCGCGAGCCTACCTTTCTCAGTGCGTTACACGTATTCGTAAAAATTGCTATAACTTCGTCAATTATTCGAATTTTTACTTGTAGGTTTGACTGAACATTTTTAACAACATATACTTTTGAAATATGTAATAAAAAAATAATTCATTTTTTCAACCCAATAAAATGATGTATCCATTTAAGATGATAGCTATGATGCTGACTGAAATGCTATTTTTAATAGCATATTAAAATTATTTAATTATAGAATAGTTATTAAAATTTTATTTTTAACAATTTATGTTCAAGCAATTTATAAACAAAATATCGCATAAAAATGCTGATGGTATTGCATGTAAAACTACATTTCTCACGGAGAATTTTATAAAATGTTGTACCAACTGAATTACACAACATATAATGAAATTATACATTTTTTTACATTATAGAATGAACAATAATAAAATACTTATAGGTATATAGTACATTAACTATTAATTTAGGTAACATTAAATATTATCAATGAAAATATTCAAATCGTAAAGAAAATCTTATTAAAAATCATTATCTGTATGAATTTATTAATAAATTAATTAAAAAAGAATGTATACAAAAACAACATTCTCAAATAAAACCAACAAAAATAATACACCTATAAATGTTTGATTTTATTAAATAAAAATAATTAATTTTTAAATTGAAATAATATTAAAATACTAACAGCAATACGAATATTATTTCAATTAAAATAACACTGACTTAGTAAAAGAAATATTTTTTAGTAGAGTAAATCATGAGAAAAAAATTAAGTGTAATTTTTCATATAAATATATAAATGTTAACTATTATAATTTTAAGTACTAAAAATATTGAAAATCCTCTTTATATGTGAGCTACAAAATTTATAAATCTGTTTTTTTTTTTTTTTTTTTCTTTTTTTCGAGGTAAAAAGTCATACTTTTTCGAAGTAAGTTCTACATTGTTTAAATAATTCACAAGGCACATTGCAGTTTCGTGTTTCCCGAAGGAAATTAGAGAACATAGGGCAAAGGCGGCATCTCCCACCCTCTCCGTATTTTCCTGCGTATTCCATATTCAGTCGTAAGCTACTACTCGTGCGAAGTCACAAATGTAATATTCACACTGTAATACGACCACCGTTTTCCGACTTTTCCTTTATTTTGTTTATTCACTCATCGTGACTTCTATTTCTTAATATAGATTCTAAGAACTCAATTTTGCTTCATTTGATAATTGTCGAAACCAATTGACCATCATTTGTGAAAGTACAAAAGACAAAAAATAGTAAGTTAATTAAAAAAATATTCATATCATCATTATAAAAAGTTAACGGTGCAAAAACATTCTATTACTGGCAAATTTTGTTGACTAAAGAATGCTGAATTAAAAGTTTGAAGCAGTAAACAGTACAACGAATGTCTCTACAAAACAGACAATGAAATATTTTTATCGATATGACGTGATAAATATTTTTTTAGATTTTTTCGTACGAAAAAAGAAACGGCTTACTCATTCCGCGTTCGGTAAAAACATCTCTTCGGTACATAAATCACTTCATAACTCGCGTGACATGTCACATGTCACAAATTTCGTATTGCCTTGTACTTTGTAGCACCCATGCAGACACATACATTCGTATATACATAAGAACTGTTAACGTGAGTATGCGGGTCTGGTTACGCATAAGTCTCAACGTGTATCTTCCAACATCGCGTGGCATAAAACCTGATACAGCAGTAGTTATGTATATCCATCCTTGACTTCACAAAGGGACAAAACCGACGTCTCAATTTTTTTTAAAATCGCAGATAAGATTGTTCTGGCTCAATGTGAGCAAACAAATAAACCACGCCAGAAAATATAATATGCGCAAAATCGATTCCACGAAAACGACCGTGTGCTATTCATTGTTCAAATGTGTTACGAATGTGATAATTATGAATGATAGCATGAGTGTTCGACTTTTGATATTTGTGAATAAGTACATTTTTATTAATAAAAACTTAAAGACAAAAACAATCAATGTTTAGAAAACCCTATATTTCGATTTATAATAATTCTAGTTAGCAAATATTTTATTCCAAAACAACATAATCAACAAGTATTTTATCATTTTTTTTAATGAATATTTTAATGTTTAACAATTTTTGTTTATTTATTTTATTCTTTATAAAGTTGAAACATTTCACATGATACACTGACAAAATTCAGTTTTACCATTTAAACGTTATGAAGTCTATGTAGTAAAATCTAACTATAAAAAGTGTACGGTGACATATGCAGTGTGAAACTGCGCAAACATAGATAACTTTGGATAAAATGTAGTTACTCCTACTATTTTGTTTCCTCGGTGTAATATGTGTTTATATATATATAATACATAATAATAATAATAAATTATTTATTTATTTTACACAAATAATTGAATATCACAATTTATGAATCAAATAACTCTTTACAGAAAATGGACGTTTTTTTTACGACTCCATTCCACGCGTAAGTGCCGCAGAAGCAGTCCTTACTGTTGTCTTTTAATTTTCAGAACAATATACATATAAAAAGCATGCATTTCTAACATTACATTATACGTTTACTTAATGTAAACTAATTATGTGGTTAATATAAAACTAATAAATTCAATGTTCTTCTACCAACCAACAAGTTTGTATGAAGTCATTCTATTGTTCCAAACATAATTCACGGTTAAGTTAAATAAAGTATTTCCTTAAAAGAAATATGTTTCCTCAGTTACGAGTAAACAAATAGATTTTCTATGTAACAAATTGAATGTATATATAAATCCCGGGAGAAACAGCATGCAGTACACACATCTCCACATTCCGTATGATTATAATACTTAAAAATACACTGGACTATCAAGCGATCAATCAGTAATATTAATTTTAAATAAATGAACCAATTTATTAGTCACACCAACATCAATACATTAAAGTCCTGTGGTATTATCCTGTTCAAAAAATCTTCAACCACGAAGTTTTGACCAATAGAAGAAAGTCATTTTCAATCGCAAGGGCATTGTGGACAACCTTTGTTGGTAATCCTCTTATCAGTTGTAATTCTAAAAGTAGCTTTTAATTCTGATAACAACAGTATGTCTTGTGTTATCAACTTTTTAGGAACTCGAAATTTAGACATAACTTTTTTAATATCGATACCAGATATATAATCAAAGAACCCATCATACTATAGCTAGTGCTATAGCGACCATTCGGAATATTCTCATTAACATATGAAATGTATCAAAGTTCTACGCGGTTTATAATTGTACATGTCTTGAGATAACAGCATTAGATTCAGTTATCCAGTGGTATTAGAAACTGTTTCGCCTGACTTTATTTTCTCTGTTTTCTGTATTTCCACTAGTTCCCTAGAATCCTTGAACGTCCTTCAATATATTTCAAACTTTCTCCTAGGAGCATACTCATTGGGTCAGCAACCTCTCAGTGGTGATATATTTTGCTTCCCGATTTTATGCTTAGTTACCATTTTGGTCTTATGAATACAGAAATTCCGCATTATAAGTAGCCAACACTATGTTGTATTATTCATTATAACACAGTTATGCACACTTTGAACGAAACAAAAACCTTTTTAATTTGGGGACGATACAATGAAATCATTTCTCATTTTAAGAAAATATTCAATGAATATGAATATAGAATTTAAAGTATTATTAATTTTAAAATGTTACGATATTAAAATTTAAAGTATAACATAGTACAGCACAAAATTATATGAAACTCTTGATTGAGGTATATTGATTTCCCTTTTAATATTATTATTATTATTATTTTTTTGTATATAAAATTATTCAGAGGTCCAAATATCGTATGTTTATGACCCTTTAATCTATTCATGTTAATGAATATGATTCGGAATAAGTAAAATCTTAAGCTATATATACACAATACTAATGTGTGTACTATACATTTACAAACCGTACATGTATACATGTAAGAAATATATCTTACAAAATCAAATTAACAATCGAGTTAACTTAGTTTCGGATTTTCAAGTTAACAGGATAAGAATATCCTAATAATCTTATAACAAAATATGATGGATGAATTTTTGAGAAATCTATAAAGATTTATTTTACACATTTTTATATTTTGAATTCAATTCTAAAAACTTACTTCTGATCTATTTACATTGCGTGACATTTATGTGAAACTGTTGTGGAATTTATATAAACTTATACATTGATACAAGCCATACATGTTTTATATACAACTTTAAAAAATCTCAGATTTTCAGTTGTACATAATCGCCGTAAATATTACATACATAAAAATATTGTTCTAAACTTTCATACTAATTTTGTTTTCATAAAATGTATAATTAAAGAAAAAATATTTTATTTATCTGAAGTACTGTATTTATTTATATAAAGTATATGCAACTTTAAATTGTATATCTAAAATATATTAATTATTAACGAATTTCTTAATGCAATAGTAATCAAATTGATGAATGTACAATGTTTTTTATCAAAGAAAATTCAAAATCGAATTATTAATAATATTTATTTAATCATGCAAATTTATATAATTGTGCAGAGTAACATATATTTATTAACGTGATATACTACTTAAAGATTTTCGCAATTTATCTTCAAGACATTATTTCTCTTTTATTTATATCCCCTATCTTTTACACAGTCTATCTAGTAAAACAAGTTTAATACAGTTTCATTTCCAATAACTTTATCGAGAATAGTTAAACAAAATTTGTTGGTGATATTTCTCGTATTTTTCTGACATTTTTGTTCATCTCTTTACTTTTATTTCGAATATAATAAAGACAGAAAACTAGGATGATTTTATGATCGTGTATAGCGAAGTCGTTGAGTGGTGATTTTTGTTAGCAGTCCTGGTGGACCGGTCCAAGAATCTACGAAGCATCGTTCGCGTACCGCCCACTCCATTATCTCGGTGATGATGAGTGCGCGGGCGGGTATAGGTCTCGTAACACACATCAGCCGAGGATTACCCTTCTATTCTCTTGTGAGCTGTATATGCATGTAACCACCTCTCTGCTCGATATCGTCTTACGTTGGCTAATGGGCAAAATGATTTGCGATGAACCAAAAAATATTATTGTTTAACAATTATCGATACTAAAGTAACTGCGTCCTCGAATTGACCGTGTTAATATTTGTTCAATAAATACTATTATGTAACAAATTAATGGGTACAATGAAATAAATTTAATATCTTCATACACGTAGGATTCAAATAATGTTAAATTGATCACTAAACCTGCAAACAAGTCAAACGAAGATTTATTTCATGGAAGTCATTTATTACAAGCATGATATATTTTCGTGTTAAAATTAATTTCTTTCAAAATTAATTCTAATGATTAATCAAATATATCATCTGAATTACAATGATTTACTGCAGGAAAAAAATTGCACGTAAAATTTCTTTGTACGTATAATTATGTTGTTAACATAATTATAATTAATTATTAATAAACGTAAAGAAACTTAAATTGTTTAATATTTAAATTCCTAAAATTAATTTCAAGTATATCAATAAGCATTTGATATTTTTTATCAACTTAAAGTGTGTAATTACATCTAGAAAACACTTGTATGTCACATTTGTATTCCTTATACACATATTTCTTGATATAATTTCTCAACATCAAAGCTACAATCTGGAAAATCGTATACATCACAAACAGAAACATTATTCAATTAATGTAAATTCTTATACCCCTTCCTAGAATAATGATAATTGCATGAGAATGTATGTTGATGAATTCACAATTATAAAATAACAAGAAGCATATGTTGATGACTTAATTATTTTAAACGATTTGCTTTGTACTTCTATAATAACTTTTATACATCATATTATAATGATTTTTCAGAAAATTATTTAGTAATAGAACACATTAATCATAATTTTAACAATAATATTTGGGCAAATGTATTTTTTTACATTAATGAAGTAAGTAAGAACTAATTTTCTTTCAACAAAATGTAACACGTGTTACATAAAATATCGAGTTTTACCCTCTTTCGTATAACACTCAACAAAATGATATGTTACGAACACCGCACAATGCAACGAGTACGTCTTTGTCGAGTGACACTGCCTCCGACGTAGTAGCCGAGTGTTCATTGGCTCGAAAATTTTAATAACCCGTGCCAGGGATAGGCTAAGCGAGTACGCATGTCTGTCCTCGAATGTCACCACGACTCGGTGACAACACGTACTCGTACATTTGGATTCTGGTAGGTCTTGGGAGGATTCAACCAGTCCAGACCAGAGGGGACAACCCTGGACGGAGGTAACTGAGGAAAAGCCATCCTGCGCATGCGTCTTCTGTTTTATCTAGGCATTACCTTCTGCATTAAAATTATAGTGACATAATTAACAAACTCAATATAATCCCATTAAAGTGCATGGATAATTGGTATTACTAAATAATAAATCAAATTTTGCAAAAATTATAAGTCGTTGCACACAAAAAGAACATTTAGATTACAAAATAACATACTATATAATTTACCGGGGATAAATGATTTTTTTTTATGTAATTTCCAATTTATTATATAATTATATAAGCTGAATATTAAAATAAATTATGTTAATTTTAATGATAGGTATATTAAATTTTTATCAACTTAACAGAGTTATCAAATATAAGTACTACAACTAACTGTAATCCTGTGTTATGTATCATTTTTTATAAAATATTTATTTTTAGTTTACATTTTTTATACATGTAGAAATATATCATGATTGCAGTGCACATGATTTTCATTAAATCAAAATTCATCATTATATGCTTTAAAGAAAAATTAATTTTACTTAAAAAAATTTAGTTCGAAATAATATATAAATAAAAATGTTTATATTTGGTTCATTCCATTAAATGATTAAAGATACACTTTTGTACAATACCGTGTATTAATGACTGGCAATAATGATAAAAAATTATGTAATTATATTTGTAAAGACTAAATGTTGAATAAAATTTTTAAACTGTACAATAATATATTATAAAACTATTTAATCAACAATAATACAGTTATAATACAACTAATTATGTTCCTCTTCTTATCAGTTTAAGAAATAAATATGTGATTTTGTGCGAACTAATAGAAAACTTATTATTATTAATTTCAACAAATCTAGTAACTTGTTCATTTTTTAAAGGAAACCGAATTTACTAGTTATAAATAAATAGTTTACCTAATAGTGGAACAAATAATTAATTTATCTGCTCTAATAAATTATTTGTACACGATAGGCAAATTTTTAATTCAAAATAAATGAGCATACATTTAAGATTATATGTATTAATTCATCTAAAGGATAATTATAAGATAGTACATATAATAGGTACAATCAACTTTTTATTTATCTATCAACCATAGGGAGCGATTATTTTTATAACAAAATATGGATTGATGATGAAATATTCTTCTGTCATACAAACTATTTGTTTTAGTTATTTAAAAATAACCCAAATCATAATTACGAACTAAAAAATAGCATAGATTTTTTATATATTCTATTAAGTTATTTACAGTTCATATAAATATTACAGATGTTCTATTAAATTGAAAAAGTATTTATATAAAGTGTTCTAATTATTATTTACATAAAAGTTGTATAAATATTTGATGTAAATTATTAAACCATATGTTTGATTATTTTGAATTGAAAATATAGTGTTAAAGAAATAATTCAATGTATTCAAGACCAATACTTTTTATGTACATTTAACATGAAATCAAGGTATTAAGTAAATTGTATTTTGTTTAATTACGTGCAATATCAATTAACGCATAATATGTAAACATTATTATTATTATTATTAGTCTTTTTGAAGTGATAACATTGAGAAGAAATAAAGGGTGGTGGAAGGAGTAAAAAAGATACACGAAGATTCTCCAAGTAAGTGACCTGGGAAAGCAGGTAGCACCACGAAGTTGTACTAGGGATCGATACGAACGGCGCACGCTGTACTGTCGTCGTCCGCCATTGGTCATAGCAAGAACACGAACGTGCTTACTTCTCGTCCTCCTTGCATTCTCTTATGCCTTTTCTTCTTACTGTCAAAGATTTTCCACTTGTCAATCTTTATCTGTTGTCTACGTGTCTCCAACGAAAAAAAAAAAATTATGTTTTTAAAGTAGCTAACTGGTACAATCGAAAATATTTCAGTAATATAGCTCGTGAGTTTACTTTAAAATCTTAATCTTGGTCTAAATAATACTAGAAATAAAAAGCAAAGCTTTATATCTATACAAATTTCTTAAAAAATTGTAAAAGAACTAAAAAGGTTTACTTTTAATTTAAAGAACATATTTTTTTTATCTATTAAATATACTTTAATTATAGTAATATTAATTGAAACAATTTATGAAGAAAATTGACGGTATTGAGTACGAAAAAATATTACACTCGTTTTCATCTCGGAATCATATATTAAACCATTGTTTTATGCAAAAAGATTCAGTATATGACTGTAATGTTGCGTAAAAATATACTGAAATTGCATTTTTATACAAATTTTAGAGTAAAAAATTTATAAACATAACTAATTGTTTTTATAAAAAATAACAGCTTTAAAAAATTAATAAAAACATTTTATAACTAGTTACTTTGGAATTTATCAAGTACCGTGATTTTATTAATTATCGAATATGGTATTAAATACATGTATCTTAAAAATACATCTATACTTCAATTCACAAAAAAATTATAGATTTGCAATCGCAATTACTTTGATATATCTTTTATATCATCATATTAACAAATTATCTTGTTAATGTAAAAAATATCCATTTATTAAAGCTTTTTAAACATTTATAAGACATTAATTAATCAGTTTTTAATCAATAAAATTCACATTATTTGTAGAAACACAAAACATATTTGTATTTTTAAAGAAATCAAGAAAATATAACAAATAATTATTTAATCCATATTAAAAACAAATATTATACTTAATGAATAACATTTAAATTATTATATATTATACTGTAATAAAATAAAAATGAAAGTTACATTAATTGTTATACAGTAACATTTCATATTATATTGTAATTTTTTCCTTCGAATATTTAACCACGCTTTTGATTGTGTATGTTTATCTTCTCACAATATGTTTCATATTACAATCAATTAATTGTATGTAAAATCTAATAACTTTAAAATCAATAATAGCCTTATTCCGTTCTTAATTTCGATAGTAATTGAGAAGTTAATTATTTTGTGCATCCTTTACAACACGTGATATTATCTTTGAATGGTAATATTTTATTATTCATAAGTATTTATGATGAATAGCTTTATTAAACTTGACATAATTCTCATATAATAAATTCTAATTACAAATTTACATAGTAATTCTCCTATATTCAAACAATATATAGTTTACATCTTTCATACAATTCTCTATATTTGTCTTCTGATGCGCGAAAATCTGGAATTTTTAATGCATTATATAAACAGATGAGATAACTCACTTAATTGAGTTATACCCTCATTTTCAAATTTAAAAAAATTATAGTGAAATAATGTATATTTTAAGAGAAAAGTAAATATGCACTATTCAAAATATATTAGTCCCTAAAACAAATAATAAAATTAAATTATAATAATATTTTTTACTTATAGTTGTAAAATTAAAAACTCACACCCACAGAGTTGATCTAAAAAAATAAATTTACAAAAACAATAACAATTAAACGCCTGAAATTGGTTTTGCTCATATAATTTGTTAAAATAATACTTATAATTTTAGTGACTAATGCTACCATTACTTCTGTTCTGTGGTTCAATAATAATCATTTTTACTAAAGTACAAATAAGAAAGTTATTAGAATATCAATCTTTATTAATAAAAATATATCATTCTACCAAAGACTATCATATTTTATATTTTTTTACATTAAATAAATTAATCTTGGTAATAAAACGTTACAGTATTCAGAATAAGTATAAATTAACAAAATATTTAAGATTATTTAAATCATTTTTTAATAAACTCTTTTTTCAATTTTAAAATAATACGTGCATGTAATTTGTTTGTGGAAACCAAAGCATAATAAACACTAAAACAATATTTCGAAAATATTAAAGTAATATATCAACAATTTTTTTAATAATTTTAAAGTAGTAAAATATACTTGATAAGAAAATAATTATTATTGATGATTAAATACTAGTGAGTTTAAATATATGTTTCTCATTATAAGCATTGTTAAGTATGTGAAAATCAAAATTTATGTTAAGATATATTACAAATCTTGCATTAGATTCGAAAAGTCTAAGCTAAGAAATGAAAAAGCAAAATAGTCGAAATGTCATCTGTAAATCAAGAAATTATAAATTGAATAAATTTCTAAAACAAAAAGTAAAAAAGAAACTTAATTATCTAGGTTTTGACTAAAAATAACAAATATATAAAATAGAAAATTGTTTTAAAGTTTTTCAAAGTTTTGATTTATTTTAACGTAATTAAAGGAAATTTAATGCGTAACGCACACATGGCTTTGTTTTAATATATTTTTTATTTGTTATACTTTTTAATTTAAAATTTAAAAAGATAAAAAATACTTTGAGACATAAATTAAATAATAAAAATATAATTTATTAATTTGTAAATGCATCTTTGATTTACTTATTTTAGTATAGTATTGTTAGTGCTTCAAAAAAATTGTATGTAAAAAAATTAAAATAAAAACTAAAAATGAAATAAAAAACCATTAGCTGAACATGTAAAATGAAGAGCCATAAAGAATATAATTACAAGATTCGTAACTTTATATATAAATGTAATAAATAAAACACGTTGGAAAATAAAAAAAAAATAACAATAATAATAACTTGAGTTAAAGCAATGTAATATTTCATGATGAAGGCTAAAATTTTCTTCGCCTTTCCCGAATGAAAAACGAGAAATCGCGTGCCACAGCTAGCGCGTCGAAAAAGGAGATCATATATAATTCGGAGTCCCACATTTTCCGCGAATCGCTCGGCACCGCGTCGGCACACAATGGCACCGCTCGCGCTATAAAATACGTAACTTTAGTCGGTCTATAAATTGCACTTCCGCTTAAGTTCGCGAGTGAGCGGCGTGCCGCAAATTGGCTTTTTCACTTCGGTCGTTGTCGTCAGTCGTTGCTTGTTGGTAACGAGTCCCCGCTGGTATCGTCGCACAGATGCTTCGACGATAAGAGCATAAATCTCATGCATTGTGTCCGCGATCTCTCACAGGTGAACGGGACAATCCCACGATGACTGTCAACAAACGCGGCCGAGCAAATGAAGGCGGAGGCGAGTCTTCTCATGCGACGCCCCGTCTCGGAAATGGCTCCTGAATATGGATGAGTCAAACCGCGGACACACTCTCATGCTCACGGCGGGGACATAATTGCCTTAATTAACGCTAATATGTTAAATCGCGACGGTTGCCTTTGTCCATCGCCCTGGAGGAAACGGAGACGGCGAGGCGCGAGCCGCATGTGTTCGGTCTTTGATCGCGCTCGCCTACCCGCCGTTAAACGCAAAGAATAAATAAAAAGGATATATGCGAGGGTCGGGGCAAAACGTCAACTTAACGATGCCAAACGACGATTCGCCGCTAAGACAAAAACGACTTCCGTCTCGCGGCGCCGATTAGAACCATTCCCGCGCTCGGTTTCGTCCCATTGTGTATCGTACCGCGGACTCCGGAATTTCGAAATAGTAGAGAGTTTTACGACTGCCGAGCCAATAACCGTAGTTGTAACCAAGCTTCTGAGAGAATATGATGCCTCTGATGCGATCTGGAGCGCTGTTGAAACAAATGCAATGGCTGTTTCGGGTAATTTATGTAAGGCTACCGTAGCTTGCGGTAAAAGGAGTCTTCAGAATGAAATTTTCAATCTTTATCTTAAGGATCTTTAGATGCAAAGAGAAAGATATTTTGAGTAAAGAGTGAAACAAGTTTGTAATTAGGAAAATGGTTTTGATTCACGTTTTAGAATTATTGTTCTGTAAATAATAGAAAATAGATAAAAGTACCAAAAATTAAACCAAAACACTTCTAAATAATCAATCTTTCTTTTTTGCTTTATTATAACCTTATTATAGTTCCAAATTACTCAAATAATTTCAAACAATAAAAAAGAAATAAGTAAAATTTCCCTTTTTCTATTCAATTAAATCTAATGTAAGGTTTGTGAAATAAATAAAGTATAAATGATAATTATTTTGAAATTAAATATAAGATTTTACAACCTTCTATAAAAAAACTTCATTTAACTTCTGAAACTTCATTAATGTTGTAATAAACATAAACTGATCTGAAGAACAGAGAAAAATACATTTAAGAAACTACAATTTATCTCGTTGTTTAATGGCATTATGTTACTTAGCAACAAAATTATTATTACAAATTGTATTTGTAACAAATTGAATTAATCTTTTCCATTTAATTAGCAAAAGAATTAGTTGAATTTATTCTTTGCAGAACTTTTGATGGCAATATATCTATTCTTGTTGATCATTATTTCCTCAAACCACTAGATAAATTGTTCCATTACATGTATAACAACAACGTGTACATTATCAAAAAACTGCAACTATATTTTTCAAATATAATTTAAATGATACATCTTTTTCATTCTATAAAGTATTACGGTAAAACTGTTATTAAAACATGTCTATTAATCAGTAATTAAATTTTGCAATAAGTGCACTTGAAAATGGAGCAAAAATCTTATATTCAATTTTCTTATCAACCATATGATCTATTTCTGGTTAACTAATAAAATAACATGGGTATGACCTGATCAGAAAAATCAATAAAGAAATTACAACTCCCCTACAGCTCTTTCAGTAAGACATCACGGTATAGCAAAAAGTAAAGTCCTTTTCTTCGTTATACTTTTTTCAATTAATTCACTTCCAACGCAAAATAACCATCCGCCTTCTGCTTTCGACACGGTTTGTCAACTGTAGACAATTCTTCTCGTTGGTGCTTTAATAACGGAGTTAATAAGGAAAAGTGGCACGAAAGACGTACGTTTTTATCATAAGCAGTAACATTATTAGAAACACGCAGTGATTGCACGTCTTTTTCGAGGTGACTCAAACGTGCAAGCTGGAAAATGCAGATACATAAATTCATGAGCGAGTAACAACCAGTGACGCCACGCTAGCTTCCGTGCCGCTGCGCGGCAATCGTATTCATGAACCGACACGGTAATTAGGGACACTAGCTGGCTTCACAACCGGAAGTCGCCTCGAGAATCCTCCCTCCGTAAGGCAGAATATCGCCGGAAATATTTATGCATTCCCTTCGTTTCGTCAGGAACGCGAGGATTCCAAATCGTCTCCTTATTGTCCGCTTACCTACTGTCAGCGATCTAAAATTACTTCCACGACTCCTTCACACACAACGTATGTGAAGTAATAATAGTCACTTTACCGGTGTACAAGTCATTCATTTTTGCTAACTTGCGTACACGTTGGATAATTAAAGACTAACCACCGTTGCGGTATTCGGACTATCCTGATTTTAACATAAAGAAAATAATTACATACATTGTATTTCAAAATGATAAATTGTACAAAACTTCATATCAACTAATTAAAAATATGAGTGATATGAGTTTTATTAAACTTGCTTTCTAATATTTGAAAGAAAAAAGTCAGTTATAAAGTTTAATAAGAGTTTGATTGTCATTTTGATCAATTTTAAAATAATGAATAAAACATGATAACAAGTGACCAATAATAAGATCGCGTTTAATCATAGTTCACCCTATCTGGTCAAATTTGATTGAAAAATAAAAAAAACGTGATCATGCATGATCATATTTTCATTAGTTAATTAATTTTGTTTTAATCATACTTCTCAATATTTTTATTATATACTTTATTACAAAATAAGGTCGCATTTAATCATTTTAATGAAGTATAATCACGTCGTTCTTTCTAACGATTTCATTTATTATATTATAAATTTATCAGAATAGTGGTTAAAGTTCGATTAAATTTATCGATAAAGGATCTATAACTTTGATACTTTTTTAGAGGTATTATCGAAAAATTGATTATACAAAGAATAATTTAAGTAGTACATCCATAAAATGAATTTTATCTTTATCATGTTCAATTGAGCTACGGTCAATAAATTTATTGATGCATAATTATTTGTGGCATAAAATGAAATCATGATCGCGGAAAAAATGGCGGAGATATGAAAGGAAAGAGGAAGCGCTGAACAAAGCATAGTACGTAACTCTGCCAAGTTTATAATGAAGATATAACCGAGCCTGCCGCTGAGACATCTTTACGTTCGCGGGTTGTATTGGGCTTGTTACTTCGTTATGGCATACGGGCCGTGATACCAGCGCAGGCGTTGTTGTTAATCAAAGACCACGAACTGAAATAATATACTTTGCTGTTCGTACACCGCCCGTCGTGGCAATGCTTAAATGTCCAATGTGCGACATAGAGTTCGATCGAAATCTAAGGACCACTTGTGGCGCCTCAAATTTCACTGATCAAGAAAGAAGAAGTTCCGCAAGAATAGCTCGTGAAATATGAAAACGTGTGATTTAAGAAGCATCTTTATAAAATTGATGCTAAATTTTGCACCAAAAGTCTTTCCTGCGTTTGATTTCTCGCGCGCATTGAAATGTTTATATGTTAATACATTTGTTAATCAATGTTATTTAATATTCATTCGGTAATACATATGCAATTGCGATGAATATGATGCTCACGTATTATTAGAGAGAATGAAAATGGATATTTGAAGCAGTTCAAGAGTCGCATTCAGTGAAATGAGTCATTGACCTATAGAGCACATTTCATAATTAAACGAATATTGATTATACGACGCAAAAAATAAACGCCAGGTTTGAATCTGTGGTATAATTATCGTTCAATCAGTAAAGTTAAATTTAAGTTAAATATTTATAAAAACGCTTGGCGCAGCGTTTCGCGTTTATATTAAAATTAAATGAAACAAAATTTCTACGTTAATGAAAAGATAGTAAACCATGTAATTTTCGATCAAAACATCAACGACGGACAAATTGAAGTTGAAATTTACGACAGCTGCACTCAATAAGGTTCGGCTGAATTTTCGTTCGACTGATTTTCATGAAATCTCTCGTATCGAAATTATCTACAACATTTCATTTTAAATATTAATACGTTAAATCGAGCTATTAGAAGCGGATTTTATCCGACTGAAAAAAGCGTCAAATATTTATCCAACAGTTTACCCCGAGCAATCATCAAAATTAAAATCACGGAAGATTAATACACTTTCGTAACAAAGTCATATTTCCTGTCAGATTAATAAATGTATTTAAGTCCCTTGATTTGTAAAGATATGCCATTATATATCTATTAAGCTTCCACCCACCGCAAATGAAGGGCATGCCGAAGTCGTTAAGGTAGCGTCCGCATCGTTGGGAATGAGTTTTTTTAATATCTCGTCGCCACGCTCTTAAGACCCGCCATGTGTCTAAGACTAAAAGGCTTTGGCAATAAACAACATTGAGACCGAAATTAGGTACGTGAGGGCAACTGAGTCGCGATCTACATAAAAGTCCCCCGTAGCGACGCTGCTCTGACGCCGGGTGAGACGCTCGATATATTAGCGATGTTACTGAGCCGGAGAGAAAACAAGAAGGGGATAAAAAAGAAATGACTTTTTCTCGCGCCCTATCTTCTTGTATTAGCTGTCATTTTAATGTTAATATCACTCCTCGTAAATTTTCAGTTCCTTACTGCTTTTCATCTTTTTATCGTCATGAATTTATTGTTTTATGTACAAGAGAAAATTCGTTTTAAAAAATAATTTCGGTGCAAATTTAATATTTGCGCCGTCATTTACCCGTCTGAAGAATGAAATAATCAAAGAATATGGAAATTATTCAAATTGTATGAGAAGGAGAAAATGATAAGAGATGTGATGAATAAAGTTTACTGTCCAAACATAATTAATAAAATTACAAATCGATAAAAAAAAGTCACTTCTCATTCATCTCATATTCTTGTGCATTAAACATAAATACTCTTGCGCGCAAAAATTAATAAATCTGTCAATATTTTATTGCTATGTGTAGAGTATGCAAATAGCAATGATAGCAACACCAATAATCCAAACTGTTTTACTGTGGAAAAAAATATTTGTAAGTAATAAAATTTCAAATGAAAGAACATAATATTATGTCTTCAGAAGCACATACAAATTGACTCATAATTATATTATATATAAATTATCATCATGATTCATAATAAAATATTGGATCTAATTAATAATATTTACTAAAAATACCAACGTTAATTCTTACAAAACGTCGATCGTAATGCTTTAAAACAGTCACTAGTATTGTTAAAAAAAAATAATCACTCTTCTTATGGAAAAAAAGTTTCTTAATAGTTTGGCGATGGATCAGTAAATTTATGCCTGATTCTTACCAAATTGTTTCTTTCTTTTTTTACTCACACAGTTCGATTTTATTACCATATTTTACTAATTCTTTTCTACGCATGCAATTTCTCATAACAAATCAACCATATGTCTGAAAAATTAAAAATTTTCGTTGTAAAATAATTATCTTTACTTATCATAAATTTTTACAATTTCTGCAATTCCATATTAATATTATTAATCATTGCAAAATTTCTTATTTTTTGAACACGTCTTTAATTTACTATCAAATATATTTTCTATGTTTGTTTATACTACTACTTCTACAATTATTATTAATGATATTTTATTACATGTATTTTAAATTATCTATTTGAAAAACAAACTGTCATTTATAATAATGCACTTTAATAATACTTAATAAATAAATGTATTACGTGTAATTAATAAATTATATTTAGAGTAAATCGTGGAACATAAACGGTTTTTCGACGATCGAATTTAATATTTATAAAATTTTTAATTTGAAAACAGTAATGACTGTAGTAGTTCAAAATCAATATGTTTTCATTAATTCATCTTCAATATACTCATTTATAAGTAATAATTCTAGTCTATAATATAATATAATAATAAGGTAATTATTTCAATTATGACTGCTTCAAGTATGGTAGTAATATGATTTCACAAAGTTATAAAAAAGTACATAAATTATTCTTTGTATGGCAGATTAAACAATTTTTATGTAGCTTTAATGTAAAATTGGCATATCATTAAAATACGTAAATCTAAAATTAAATAGTTTTTAAGTTCAGAACAATGAAATATTGTCTAGATTTGTATCCGTGGAAGTAAATTTTTAATGTTTTATAATAAAACTAATCCTTGACAAATACAATACAAATAATATACACGATATTTATACAATTTTATCAATTTCATTAAAACTCTATTCCATCTACGAATTGTTTGATAAAATTCTACAATGCTATTTCAATAGTATATTATATACAATAAAATACAATAAATTAAAACGTTTAAGCAATATTAATAATTGCACAACAAATTCAGTCAGTTTATTGTCAACTGTTGTCTCCAAATAATTAATTTTTTGTTCATTTATCGTTGTAACGCGGATCCCCACACACGCGCTTAGTGTACATTGACTTACAATTATACATACACGATGGGAAATCATTTAATAGTATATTTTAAGTTTCTTTCTAACATGTTCACTTTCTTTGTTACAAAAAGACATAAATTTGATTTGAATTAATCGCATTTTAAAGAAGTAACATTTTTTGAAACGACTAATATTTTATCCAAAATGTTCTTGTAGAAATGCTTTAAGTTTAAAAATATAAAATTTAGAATCGTCAAATTATTAAATATTAAAATAAATTAATTCACATTAGCCGACAATGAATATGCAGTTTTCACAAAAATATTAATCTCAAATTCTTTCTCTCAAGAACCTTATGGGTAAAATATAATATAAGAAAACTAGACGACTCTACCAACTAGGCATCTAAACCAACGATTTATCTAGCCTTATTAATGAGTTCAAAAGTTAAATCATGAAACGAAACGCCAAAGGGAAATTATATATAAACATTTTCAAAATAATTTTGTTATAATGTTCAATAATTTTAGTTTAATTAAATTATATAAATTAGGCAAGCAGAACCAGATAAGTGATCAATGCCAAAATAAAAAGTTTTTTGTGCAATCAGCGAAAATATTTTATTATTAATTGACATGAAACAGGCTAAATTATTAAGTTTGAAAATATAGAATTATAATATATCTGAATTTTGATTGAAAATGATAAATAACCTTCAAAACAGATCTAATTGAGAGTATTAAAATAATAACTAAATTTGTTATAACTTTAAATAAAAGAAAATAAACTAGTATGCGATACTCATTTTTTTTTTCCAAAAGCTATTCATAAAGTTGCTTTTTTTGATAGCATATATAATAGTACGACAAAATGTATACATTGATCAATGTCAATGAACAATAAATAATATAATAATGGTTGAAGAAGATTAATTATTCCAAAAAAATGACAACATTCATAAAATTGTTCATAAGAGTCTAATCTTCCATCTATAATTTATAGTTATTAAATTAGATTACTAAACATTTATTTATTATGATATTTTAGTAGAAATAAAAGTAAAAATATATTTTTGATTTGAAAAATTACTATTCGAAACATTAAAAATATAAAAAGTACGTAATACTTTTAATAAATGATCATACGATCATGACCTTATAATTTACATCATATGTTATTTTATAAGTATGTAATATGCCATTTCTTAGGCTCAGTTTTTGAGTAATTTAAAAATAATTAAAATTCTTACTATTTATTAAAGTACGCACAAACAGTCGTCGTCGTATAAAAAGGGACTATAAATTTATTATTATCAAATTATATTCTCGGATTTCTCTGACGAGCAAAATTAATTACAAAACGTTGTAAACAGTAATGTTATTTTTGCCGTCATAAAAAGTGGTAACTTAATAAAGATATAACATCGCATATACTTACTGCTGAAATTCTTCAACAAGGATTATAGCCTCGCCCTAACTATTCATTTTTTCGTTGCTTTGCAACGGCAAAAGGTCGGCAACAACGCGACTGGGGAGGACGCACAAGAAGTACGGGTTACCATCGGTAAGTGTATCTAATTACCCTGGTGTTTACGTCAACGTTTACCGTGATTTACGGCAAAATTGTGGCTGCGACCTTCGCCCAAGACAAGAGTTAAGGCAGCTCCAGAGAAGCGCACCGCGGCTAAAAACTTTAAAGCTGATTCGGTCGTTTATCATAGCGGCATATCCTCTAGATGCCTTGGGCGAAAAAAAACAGAATAATATGACCACAAAACAGACTAATCTTGGTCCAACTATCCGCGTATTATCTACGATAATTTCATGTTGATCATCGCTCGCCGTGTATTTCGAAATCAAAATCATTGGTTGACGTCAACATTTTATGAAACGTTCGGCAACGTGATTAAGCGACCATTTTGCAAAAGAAACGACTCGCGGGCAGCACTTTGATTTCGAATTTCCGAAGAATTTCATCTTCTTTGGGACAATTAAAATGGAATTCGGATCGGTAATTGTGGTAGTTTTGACAGGATTTGTCTATGATGAAATACTTAATTTTATGGCAATCATTTTAAATGTATTTGCCTCAAAGTGATTTAAGATGGAAATGAATTAAATTTATATTTATTACTTCTACATAAAATGGCACGCAATTATTTTACACTATGATAAATTAACGCAATTAATACGTACTTGTTTAAACTTTCAGAAACACTTGTATTTTTTAATAACATTGATAAATATAAAACACAAATTAAATTTTTATTTCATCATTAAATGTTTATTTATGAATCATATTTCAAAATAAACATGGATGCTTAATTTGCTTTGTAAATAAAATTATACATTAACATTTAATACTTAATGTTTAAATTTTTACAAGTAAAAAAAAATGAAACGATTAAATTAATTACATTTTTCAAGGTTGACTATGCCGGGTAAATTTTAATTTGTCAGATTTTAAGAGGTAAAGCATTAATCATAATTACAAGATATAAAGCGTAAATAAAAATTAACTATACCAAAATAATGATAACAACAGCAATTCTTGTGTTCAGTAACATGTGTATTAATTTTCATTTATCTTTCTTTCTTATAAAAAACTAATATAACCATTTCACTGCATATTTATTTTAATATTTATACGTATTTTATAATTACTAAATAAATATTTAGTTTCTATTAAACGAATAATAGCCTTGTAAAAATAGAAATTTAAAAAGTGCAATATTTAATTTAATTAATGACTTCACTAAGTCATTTTCCACAACACAAAAAATTTGTTTCTAGTTAATTATTTTATTAAATTATGTTTTCCAGTTTAATTGTTCATTTGGTAGTTTTTCCTATCCCTATTTTGAACATACATCTGAAATTTAAATAAATGTAATTTATTTATGTCAGTTTTAAATTAACATGTTATTACGTGTATATTAATACGCTTCAATATCAGTAAAGGAATTTATCAATTTAAAACTGAATCCAGTAATAACAGTAGAATAATCACTATACATTTAATAAAGCATTATTCTAAGGCGATACAAAAAACATATTATAATGCTTTTTACTTTCATACTAATTTTATTTAGTAATTTCTGTAATGTTTTTATTATAACTATAGATATTTTATTTTTTTATCATTATTTTTCATCACATTTAATTCATTTTTTATCGGCTAAAAAAAATTATTGCGTTAAAACACGTGTACCATTTAAATATAAAAAACTTTTTTTTTTTGTACAAACCGTTGAACAAAAATATTTTTACTCTTCAAAATTATCTGATTTTCTTTAAAAAAAAAAAAAAAAAAAAAAATACATATTTATTTCACAAACAAAAACAAATTTTTTTTTAAAAAATGTTTTTTTATTTTATTTTTATTTAAATTTTTTATTTATGAATAAATTTTAATTAAAAAAAATTTTTTTTTATAAATTTTTTAATACATCAAAACAAATAAAAAAATGATTTTAATTAAAAATAAAAAATAAAAAAATTTTTAAAAAAATATAAACATATAAAAATATTTAATTTTTAAAT
>JABFOX010000118.1:0-21277 GCA_022817665.1 Axea sp. ZL-2020
AGCACGTCTCTCTTCGTTATTTGGACGCCGCATTTCCGATGCACCTTAAGCGCTACATTGAATTAATATTACAGTCATTTATCTATAGTCGTTATCTTACGAAAAACATAACTTTACTTTAACTTAGTAATATTTTCTTATTTCAATAATTTTACCGTCTATAAATATTTGAGAAATTTAAACGAATTTACAGAACGTTTTCACGACGATAGAAAAGAAAAATTATTTTTAACACGCAACGCGAACTTTACTCACTGTATTAAAAAGATATGAAGTAAAGAATATTGATGCAATGTGTTCATAAATCATTCATTCATTTTATTGCCAATTTTTGAAATGTGTTTTTTCTCAACAGTTCAGAATTCTTTTTATTATTTTAATTAATTAACTTATTTCTAAGTTTTCATTGTAAAATCATAAATAACTTATAATACTATTCATTTTAAAAATAATAAGATATTTTCAATAAAATTTATTCTTATTAATAAATATATTTACTACTAGTATTTTTCTTTAGATTCATAAGAGATTTTAAAAGGAATTGGAACAATAATTATTACTTATTTGCTTTTATTATGAAATATTCGTTAATCTTTACACCTTGGTGTATTGAATATGAAAAATATAATTATTTAAAGGTATGATTCTTATGAATTAATAATATATTAACTTAAATACCAAGTGTAATTGTTATCTTACACTTGTACCAGAAATAAACAATGTGTGTGTATTTCGTACATTCGTGGGATGTACATTTGTAAACTTTGTTTAAACGTAGTACCTCCATTTGTCTTACCTATAATAATATTGTATGAAAAAATCACTGATAATTATATAAAATCTGTAGATGAATTCGGTATGAAGCATTACATCGATAATACCACAGAATAATTATGATAAATAACATAATTGTTTTCATATTTCTTCTGTATAGCCATAAAAACTTGTGATATAAAACTTCTGTATCATAGCAGATGATACAGAAATTCAGCATATTCTAAGATACACTGAAAAAAGTACTGTTAGGTAATAAATTGCTTCATTGATAAAATAATACTTGCTTGTCTAAAATTAAATTTTAGTGTAAAAAATAACAAACAAATGAAGAAGTTGGTAGGAGGAAAATATTTTTTTGAAGTAAATAGATAAATTAATTCAATGAATAAATTTCAATCAAACTTATTTCTGTTGTGAGTAAAATATTTCCCGTGTAGTAAAAGACACAAGCAATAATTCTGATACAGTTATCATTATGGACAAAATGCTATAAAAGAAATAAAAATACACTGCATTTATTTCATTTAGAAAAGGACAAGGCATGAACAAAAGAGGTCTCATGGAATTAATTCACTTCACATGAATACATTTTCACATCATTTTTAATGTCGTCCATACAAAATCTTCACCAATGAGTCAATATATTTTTATTTAAAAATTGTACTTAGTTGTAATATTTTTTTTTTCCAATACAAAATGAATTGCATGGGTATTTTATTTTATGTTTATATATGTATCATATAATATTGTTGATTAAAAAATGAAAAAGAATTCTAGTCGTGTTAAACACATTTGTATCTTTGATACATAAATTTATTTTTAGATACTATATAATATCTAATTTGTATAATTAGTATTAAATTTTCTGAAATTAAATTAAGTAATTAAATAATAACCAACAACAGTTTAACGCAGTATTTCACACGTTAGATAGATATTTTACTTTTTCTAACTATAATAAGTATTAACAATCTTCAAAAAAAAAAAGAGAATTCAAAATGCATTAATATTATTTTGTTGGATTCAAGAAACTAACGAATGCTAATGCTGCTGAAGCGTTCATTAATTTATCTTCAAATTAACAGTTTAAAATACTAATAATATAAATAAATAATTTATTAATGATTATTCAATAATATATGGTCTGTTTATATAATTGTAAATATTTGTTTAATTCGTTATTATATTTAATTTTGAAAAAAAAAAAAGATTGTAAAATCACTAAACATTAACGTGATTAATTCAATTAGATGCAGATAAAATTAATATTAATAAAAAGTAAGCATATTCATCTTATGAAATAATCTTTGTTTTCATACACTATTTCCAGCTCAATAGTACAATTTTATTTTATACTTTAATTTCATTTAGTTGATAATTAATGAATTAATATGAAAAATTCAGTATTGAAAACACTATATTTTACTCACACATTTAAAACAATATAAAGTTAATATGGTAGCTGTAAAAAATTATTCAAACTGTTTTATTCGCCGTTTCATCTAGCTGTCTATTTGGGCCAAGCAATCTGTCTATGTATCGTTTGCATTATGATGTCGTCTGTTTAACAATAGCATTGTATCCCATTCGAACATTTCCCGTTTGCGTATGATCTTTTATTGTCGAAAATCGTCAATTGTATCCCGATAGAAAATTCTTTCATCCCTTTCCAGTTCGTTATCAGTAAAGACACCACTATAAATCTCATATTTATTTTTATAGATATAAGCAATTTTCTTTTTTGTGAAATATAGAAACTATACAAAAAATGTATAATTCGAGGACTTTAAATAATCATTGAAAAAACTTGGTAAGCTCGAATTATTCGTCATATAATATTCTTTCAAATGAGATTTATCGTTTTATTTACAAATTTCGAGGAATTAGTATCTCTTTGTAAGAAACAATGAAATAAGAATGTAAAATGCATTTCTTTTCTCGCTATTTTTATCAGTCAATGCGTTAACTATCTACGTTTCTTCTTGCAGAATTTTTTTAAAACCGAACAAATTTTTCCTTTAACGTTCTTAAATCTACTCGGCTGGTTTTTCTTCAGACGCCATTAATGATAACATTTGTTAACGAAAAGCAGTGTTTTGTGATTCATTTCACTACAAAAGATCACGAGTGAAAAAGTCACGACGACTTGAACGATAAACCAATGATAAAACTTCGTGCCGGTCGTCCACTCATGAGTTATCACCTTTCAAACGTTAGACGGGAATACGAAGAAATGGCCTCTGATTGCCCCCGGCTGTATTCAACTCGTCGTCAATTTGAGTGGGCGTAACTTACTATTCGAAGATCAAAGCACTATTTTATCGCATGTCCTTGATTTGCCTCTCATGTTTCTTTATAATCAAGGAATCAGGAATCGATTTCGAATTCGTAAATAATAATGAGGCTTGTGTGGTTTCTGCTATTCCATCATTTACTTCCGGGTCCTGGTCAAAGGATTCGACATCGAAGTCTCAAAGCGGAATTCTAGAAGAAAATAGATCGCACGGAAGTCGGGTCAATTTCGTGATAGCGAATAATTTTCTCGTTCAGACAAAAGGATGGGAAATATAAAAACAAAGTTAGAAAACATATCTGGCTTTCCCACGATTCGCCTGGATATTTTATTTTCGTTGAGAAAGTAAATGGTAACTGCAAAATGATAGTTCGTACTTTTATTGGATTTTGAGAATTTAGGATAGATGTTGAGAGCATTTTAAATGCATAGCATACATATAAGTTATTGAGTATCGGAAATGAACCTAGAAAATTTATATTCTTTTTAAAACGACGTACAAAATTTATATCGGTAGAATTCATTTAATTACCTTTTGAAGAATAATTAACATTATTTTCAACAGTTAATGTAATAAAATATTTCTCATTATTATTTCTCATACAATGTTATAAAAACAAAAATAGAATAAAAAATTACTTTGAGTAATATATTTAAAAATTAACTCAAACATTTATATATGACTGTTAATATTTTACGTGGGCTTATAGTTATCAAAAATCTTTGTTAGATCGTGTAAATGCTACTACTTTAAATTAATTATTCAAGCAACTACATAATTATAATTCAATTACTCTAGACTATACACTCAGACTTATCAATGGAGCTGTAAGAAGGAAATCGCTGCAGAGTTTTTAGAGAGTTTTTATTTGCAAAATATTTGCAAAACATAACTGTTTATGTTAGTAATGGTACTTTAAATAAATTAGAGAATTGTGTTTAAAGCACTACTACATACATTGAGAATAAAAGAGGACACCCTTGTAGATCAAAAGAACATTCCCGGCAATTAACTTTCTGCAGAATTGTTCTAGATGCAAATTTACGTAAATTCCACGATAAAATTGTTTTCTTATATTGTGACATTGTGGAATTTTTCAAAATTGTAATTTACAATGCTTTCAGAGGACATGAATCGTTGAAAATCCTGTTTATGACTTGTAATATTATTTGATAGATATATTACTTTGTTACAATGTAATTTTTAGACGTGGATTGTTGTCAAATGTTATATTTATTTGTGAAATAAAAAGCATTAACCTATCTAAAAAGAATCTATATAAGCATAAACTCTTAGTTTGACTAAAACTCAAATATCTTCTATTAAATTGAGAGCATATTTCGAACAATAAACAGCGAACATTTTTACATTTACAAAAATTGAAAACGAATTAAACAAGGTACAAATTAAATATCCATTAGAGAAATTAAATTATTAAATAACAATAATTATTATATTTACTATTATATAGCAATATCATTTGTTTCATGATTTTAAATCGAGTTAACACTGAAGAAACAACACATTTTTATATTTTGTTTTTATTGGAATAACTAAGTTTCGTTTGCACCCAGCAAAACGAAAAGAGAACACTTTCGAAGTGAGGTTTATTTTTGAAACTCATACTTCAATCACTTTATATACTTTATCGACAATTGTTAATGTTTCTTTTATAATTTTTTTTTTCTGTCTGTTGTTTTGTTTTTTCGAAAATCTTCATTTCAGAAGATTCAGAAATGAAGACAGATTTTATTATTATCTTAAATATTTCATTAAGCTATTTAATTTCAAATATACTAATTATAGGTTTACTTCTACATGTAATAGTGTTTTCTGTTCACAAATATATATGAATTAATGCAAACGTGAGAAATTCTTATTCGAATATTTTGAAATGATTTTGATATTCTTAAACGTCCATATAGAATATAATATAAATATCTTTCCGCAATCAATGTTAAATAATTAAAATTCTTCACCAGTTAAAATATTCTTTGTGGTGATAAAAGAATTTTTTTAATTTTTCAGAGTAACATAACGTAGAGAGCTTATTTAATTGAAGGGCATCTTTAAAATAATTCACACTTCAACGTGAAAGTTACAACAAATGCTAAATTTTTCTGTATTAGTTTTTGCATGTAGGTTTATTTTTATTTATCTCTGTTGTATTTATAACCATTAAAAGTTATTTTAACGATTTTCATCGTATAAATAAAAAGCAGATTTTATGTTAACTTGATGTAGCAATTAAATGAATACAAATGAAAATACAAATGTATAACTTTTCCATTTTACCGCTTGTTATCATGATAAAGTATGCTGAGCAGAAGTAAAAAAAATTATAAAAAGTTAGGAACATTTATACAATATATATAAGTACATGTTTATATGCAAACAAACAAAATTGCAAAAAATATAAATAAATGATTACAAATCGTAAAGAAGAATGAATTTTCTACACTTTATAATGTTATTTTAAACTGTTTAGTTTATTCTGATCTTGATTATTAATAATAATAAAAGAATTATATTTATACTTTTTCTTATATAAGCCATGCAAAAAAAAGATTTGTGCACATTGATATTGTTTATTTCGAGTTTTAATGTTAATAAAGTTAAAAAGCAATATATAGTAAAATAATGTCTAACAAGAACTTAAAACCAATGTGGCAAGCATCTGGTGCAAAGTCACCACACAGTTTAGCTCGTGATTGAATACTAATTTTTGTTGATTGAGTCATATCAATTCAGAAGCGATTATGATCTTTATTTATATTTAATAAATAATATTTTTTTCACTGTATTGAGAAAAAAGTAATCTGGTTTAACTTTGTTATATCTTAGAATTATAATTGTTCTAACTAGAAATAAAGTTACTATTATTAGAAAATCTCTGATTATGACAAACATTAACAGTTAAAGCGACCAATGCCAACACCTGTGATACTGAGAATAAAGAAACAATGGCTAATTCTTTCTTATATGAATATAATTAACAATATTACACATATATTACATATATTACAATATATTAGGTAATGTAATGTTGATTTGATAATTAATATAATAGATATTATTAAAAACATTGAAATTATTAATGTAAATTATGAAGTTATTTTAATAATTTCCTTTACAGGAATCTGATCAAAAAACTGTGTTTTAGATCCCTTTTAGATCACTTCAAGTTAAATAAGTTTCAGTTATATGAAACTGAAACTGAATTTCATTTTCGAGTAATATCTACTGTGATCTTGCATAATAGTACAACTTCAGAAACACGTCAGTTCCGTGCAATCTGTTCACAATTGTATGATTCCTAAATTAGGTACGGTTGAGTCAAAATACAACAGTAGAACGATGTATAACGGAATTAACAATTCGCCGATTAACTTGAGCAAACATCATATGTGACCTACTTTGTATTGTATCATCTATGGAAAAACTCACTTCTTATATTTCATTAATTTGTTGTTTGAAAATAAATTGTTTAACTACAATTTCTTAACTTCAAAGATTGCTACAATACAGACCGTTAAATAATTCGTAATAACAATATTATAATTTTTTGTTTATTATCTACGATAATTTTTTTTTTTTTGATCGATATGACTGACCAATTATTTTATGTTATAAAGTAAGATTAAATATATAACATAATTTTCGAATTAAAATACTAAAGATGTTGTTTTGTATGTAATTTTAATTTGACGTTTCGGCTCTATATGTGAGCCCTTATCAATATATTTCTGTGATTACAAAATTGATTACATATTATAAAAATTGAAATAACTTGTTATAATTATTGTTTGATTAAATGAACAATTTTTTCCAAAAAACAATTTAAATCACAATTGTGTGTGTTTAATAAAAACTTACGATAGAAAGGTATTGTTTGCAAATAATAATAATTATCCTCATTATTATCAGTTGTTTTACAACATTGTCAAAATTATCAAAATTAGGTTAATACTAATTTGTGTCACTATTTAATACCGTTGTTTTTGAATCTATCTTGTATGTATATATAGGTTCTGATAAATCAAAACAATTTTTGGTTTTTGTAATAGTGTCATTTATAGGTAAGAAATTCATGTTGAAAATTTTGAATAGTATAAAAGAATTTTTATTTTATAATGTCAATATTAAATTTTAAATTATATTTTGTTAATTTTTATTTATTGTATATTATTGAATTGTATGTATTGCTTAATTTTAAAGTATCAGATTGTATATTCAAAGTATGCTCATTATCCTTTATGTATAACATTTCTAATATACTTCTTTTATAATAATTGTTTTCAATATCTAAGATATGAACAGAATCCCATTCAATGTTTATGGTTGTTATTAATTATGTGTTTAGTGATGACATTATACTATTTATAATATAAAAAAAACACAAATATAAAGGACTCGATTTGACAAATTTTGTTGTAATATATGAAATGTTTTAGAATTATTTTCAAAATAACTTCAGTAATTTGGTATTTTGTAAATAAATGTATATTCACTTAAATATGCTCCGTTTAGAAATTATTTTGTAAATACTGAATCATAATTCTAAATGATGTTAAATGATTATATGAATAAACTTGATAATTTAATTAACTAAATTTATAAATATTATAAACCAGTTTGGAATCGTAATTGGTATACGTATTTATTCTCAATATGGTTAACTTATATATTTATTTCACAAACAAGAAATCACGCATGTTTTTAAATGTATTCAAAGATTTTAAAATTTCTTTTATAAATATTTATTTATTTCTAAGCGATGTATAATTTATTCATTATAAACAGAACAGTTGAATAAAGTTAAACTTTGCCACAAAAATTTGGAAATTAATTATTATACAGCAGACCAAAAAACTGACTACTGGAGATGAAATGCGAATTCATATCTCCATATTTTCCGAGTGGTTGCTCTTGACCATTGAACTGTTCAAATGGTCAGTTTCATGATCAATTTCACGATTCAATCTCGTAATAACATCAAAATGAATAATATTGATATTAATAATGGTTTAATAATTATGATTTTGCCACGGATTAATAATTATAAATAAATGTTCATTGAATGTTAATTAAATTTATAAGAGAAGTGAGAATATTTTGTGCCTTTGATATTAAATAAATTGGTAGGTGACTCGAAACATCAGTAGTTTTTAATGCAAGTAAAATATTCAGTAATCTTCGAAAAAGTATAGTTCTTTATTAAACCTAATAACCGGAATTAAATATTTATAAAAAGCAGAAAGTTTCATGATCTTTTGTTGATCACTGTGTGTTATTCTTGTGTGTGTTAAAATTCAATAGTTGATAATAAGGAAGTTTCAATATTTGCTTTATAATAACGTCTAAGTGCTCATAAGTTTCTTGTAAACACTACTCGAATTCATAATTTGACGTATACGTTGTCAGAATTCTACTCAGCACCACCTGACTTCAACTTTTTTATATTTCATTTAACGCTATTCTAATGCATAAATGTACAAGTAAGGATAACATTTTTTAACAAGTCTAAACCGGATTTGAAATAAATATTTGCCACACTTGCATTATTTTGCTACTAATTATGTCACATTACCGTTTTCTCAGTTTAACCATTATACTCGTATACCAGTATATCAATACTAGAAATGTTAGAAACCAATTCTGGGTCAATATTGGAACAATTTACAGCTATTTCTGTCCTTACGTTATCGCTTGACATCTGTTCTTTTATTGAATCGGTACAAGTTGTATGCTCTGCCTATTTGAATTTTAAAATTGAGCAAATTCTGAACCATTTGTATATTTTTCATTTAAATAATTTTTATTATAAGCACGACTATTTATCAAATGAGCATATTAAGCATTTTTACTTTGTGGCTCGATTAAATGTCTGTATAATAAAATGTAGTCTAATAACGAGATATTCATTTTTTGAAGAGAGAATGATTTAGTCAAAGATATCCATGTAGATAATATGCAAAGAGAGATGAATTGCGTTTCATCAATTGTTTCGTCATTTGTTTGAAATTAAATTAACAATTGGCTACTTCAAAGATATATAAATTTTTTTTTCTTTCGTTTTATATTGTAATTACTCTTTCAGTTGTATAAACATTCATATTTCATTAAGTACATGAATATAATTTTACTAATTATGTACACATAGTATTCTTTTACATATTTACCATTACCTTAAATCAATACTCTTCTAAGAAAAAATAGATGAATATTAAGAACACATAATTCAATAAAAAAAGATACATCGAAAAATAAATAAAAATTAATAAAAAACTAAACTATTGAGAAAGCAATAGCAATCGTATAAAAGGCATCATTGTGTGACATGACATTAAATTAGTGAACATTAGTTTATTTAAAAATAGTATAAAAATATTTGGTAGTTATGGAGTTACCCACCCTCTTAGAGGGGATATTAATACACGAATTAGATGCGTGTGCTTGAAATCTGCATGTCGTGCATTCCCAAGTGACGGATAGAGGAATGTTGTATTTATATACAGTAGGAGGCAACCATTAAACCTCTTGCAGACCAACATCATTGCGCGTGTTTAATCAGCAGGTGCCGTGTGCCGACATGGTCTTTTATGTTATCTAATATACAAAACATTGTAAACCCGCGTGCACTGTACCATGGGTGCTCACATCTGTACCATGGGTGCTCACATCTGTACCAAAAATGTCGCATGGGCGCGCGCGTATGCATTCTTAATGTATACAGCTTTCAATATAAAATTACTTGTAAAAATGTATATATCAAGATTCAAGTAATGCCGGTGAATGCTTATTCTGGACCAAAAATGTTAATTACCGCCAGAACCATTAGAGACCACCACAAGATTTTTCAAACTCATAATTAGTGTCAAAACTGGTTTGAAAATATAAAATTTAACTACTTTTTAAAATAAAATAAATAAATAAAATTCAACTAACTTAAAAATTAATCATTAACAAATTAAATTAACTAACTTTTTAAAATAATACATAAAGATTAATTGTCCATGCTAAAATAAAATAATTTCAGTATTGATATATAAATGACATACGAATATTATTCATTTCTTTTCTAACAATATTTAATATTACGTTTTCTATTGTTATGTATCAAATAAATAGACAAATACAAACTATACAAATGCATTCAATTTGTTTAATGCTAATAGTATATATGTTTAAAATCTAATTGTATTTATATGTGTTGTGTTGCGCGCACATAAATTTATTCCTAAGAACTACAAAAGAAAGAAATTTTGTTCATCAGTACTTAATTCACTCAGTAATGTGCACTCTAAAATATATAACAGCACAGAACAATATTAATTCTTTATTTGTTGAAATAATTGGTACAAATACATAAAGTTTAAATACTATATTTTTATATAATTTTTAATATGATTTAACATAAATTTATTTGTCATTTAAAAAAACTCATCATATTGCATGATTCTACAACCAGACTGCATTAATTTCAATATTTTATTCTTTCGCTCACATTATAAATATTTACAATTAATGGTTAAATTTATAAAAAAAATACCTTTTCATTTAAACCTATAATTTTAATTTCCTTTTCCGAAAACAGTTGTATAATATTCCACTCTTTTTCTGAATTAATGTATGTATGAAATTCGTCAGCTTTGTTTCTAACATTTATTACTAATTTTGAGATGTGCTTTCGTTCATATCATTGTGTATTTCGTATTAGGCTTGAAACAATTCATATAGAATATTTTTGGAATGACTGAGATTTTGTTTTATCCTACAATACTATATTTTTAAATGTTTTCCATTTAAAATAAGCAATTCATCTTTAAATTATTACGAACATGTTCTTTTTAAATTATGGCATACAGGCCCAGTGTGATCGTATGAAAATAATGGTAAAAAACTGTTTTTACAATGTTTAAAACTTTATTTAGCGAATTCTTTTCATTAGCTTTATTGATTTATATACTAATTTTTCGGTTTTGTAAAACTAGTAAGATTTATTTTCTGGAAGGTATAAAATGTGACCAGGAAAATCTAAATAAAGACACAGTTGCAGGCCATATGACTATAGCTCAGTTTTTACAAAGTAAATCGTACTATAATATTACTAAAGACATGAATTTTATGTTAAATATATAAGATGTAAATCATTTTGATAACAATAGGAATTTGTGATAATTAAAGAAAATTACTTTCGCCCCTAACAAGTAGTGTTAACGTATGAAAGAGGCAGTTTTTAACGCTAATTTTGAATTCGAAGAAATTAACATCTCTTATTGAGAAGAGGAAGCAATTCTTTATAATTGTCTTTCTTTATAATTGTCTTCTTTATAAAGTCTAATATTATTACATGGTTAGTTTCAGATAACGATAACATAATTTTTCTGATGTTGCTACACCGTCATTTGTTGGATTTAAACATATAAAAAGAACATAATTTTAATAACAATACATTTAATAATGATAATTCAATTTAATAGTAAGTTGAATGCTAAAGAATATGAAATGAAAATGATATTAATCATTTTATTAACACGACATTTTATTACTTTCGTATATGAACTTAATTTTTTTTTACACACAAATTTATTTGTAGAAGGTTTATTTTTCAAACGTGTAAAATAAAATACTTATATATGTAATTTAAATTATATTTAAAAAGTTTATTTTTATATTCACATACAACTTAATAATTCTTTTTTAATAATATCAACTTTAATTTAAAAATTGGTTTACTACTTGATTTAGAAATTAATTTTAATTAATTTAATAAAAATTTATTTGTATAAAATTGAAGAGGAATTCATATTATTAATATAATGCAATATTTATTTAACGTTTAATGGAATTAAATGAAGAATTATGCTGTCATAAGAAAATGAAAAGGTTAATATGTACTAAAATCTACAGGAATTACTATTAATTCTACATTGTATTTTGTTTAGTGAGTTTTTACATTTATTTAAATTCAAAATAAAATTATATATAATAAAATTTCAACACTAGATAATTAAAGTAAAATGTTACAATTTTTATAAAATATTGTACATATAATTAATATTAAATGCGCGCTATATAAAATACAAAATGTTTTTATTTAAGTTTTTCAATAGCATCTTTATTAGGTTTAATAATCTGTTTTGAAAAGGTTTTTCAATTATGGACTATCAGTCAGCGATAGAAAGTGAACATGAAACAGTTTTAATAAAGTAAGAAATATTTATGAACAAAATTAAAAGTAACAAAAATGTATATTTTATTTATACATATCGTATTCATTAACTATGCATTATTATACATTCAGATTACAACGGAAACATGAAAAATCCAAAAGCATATGTTCATGTCTTTTAATTTGGTTTTATAAAGTAATAGCTTACTTAATATCACTGGAAATTGGATACTATTGTGGACAAAAGTGCATGGAATACATTTCTCAAGATTCTGCAAGAAATTTACCAAAACAGATGCATGTAACAATGAAATATTATTTGTACATTGTAGTTTGTTGCGTTAGTACATTTACATTATTTTTACATTTTAGATTGCAGTATGAAGATTCAAAACATTTTATTTTATATTTATGTTAACATAAATGTATGAAAATATATCAAAGCCGCATAATTTAAAAATTGTGATATAATATCTACTTCATTACTAATGATTCTATAAAAATATAATACGATCAATCAATCATTCATTATATTCTCATATATCCAAATGGAGTACTTTTTTTTTTAATTATACAGTAAGAGATCGATCATATCGTTTATTTTTTACGTCATTTTTTTATGTTAGATTCATAAAAATACATCTTCAAAAGGCCGGATAAAAGTAGTCTACGCGAATGTAGTTTATGCTGCGCAAATATAATTTGCATTCAGAAAGACGCGGAAACTCTTGGAGTTGAGCGAGCGCGAACAGTTCAGTTTGTATCTCTTTCTGTGTAAATATATGTCGTAGTTCAATTGGAACATTTTCACTCGATCTCTCCATCTATTTGTTTCTTTTTCTCTTTTTTAGAATTGAATGTTGCATACAATTGAAAATTTGTTAAATCAGCATATAAGTACAAGTTTTTTAAGTACTTAAAATTTTAAAATAATGGCAGATTTAATTTGAAAAAGAAGTGTGTTAATTAAACGTTATTAATTAATTTATATTATAAAAAGTACTTAAGAGAAAAAAACGCAATTAATTAAAATATTTTGTTTTGTTGTTTACTTTACATGTGTGTTGTAATTAAACATAAGTAATATAGATATTAATTTATACTATTGAGAAATGTAAAAAGTTATTTATATAATGCGTAGAATATTAAATGATTTATCGATAATAAGAAAAGTACTTGTTTTGAACATACATAAAAATTTGAATAATAAGAGATAAATCTAAATTGTTACAACACAAGGGAGTCATTATTAGATAATTTATAAAAATAATATATTTTGATTCATTGTTTAGATTAATTGAAAAAAGTATAATAGAAGAATTATTTCAATTATATCGTAACGTATGCAGTGTTTTGTTATATTCCTGACTAAATATTGACCATAACCCCTGAAAATATAATACTGGTGAATAAAAAAATTCCTAATATGAAATAAATGACTATTTATTCAACAAAATAACGAAACAAATTGAATTTTTTAACTTTTAATAACTTCTTTTATTCGTTATTCTTTGTTGTTCATGCTTACACAATTAAATGTTATATTTCATAAAATAAAGGTGAATAACTGAAATAAAATGATTATTAATTATTTCAATAAATATCAATTTAGAATAAATTTATGGGAAATGTTATTTAACATATAATATTGTATAAGTTAAATTTTGATAAACATAAAGATAATGAAAAATATCCAATATATACGCCTTAAATTTATTAATATTTTTTTGTATAAGTACTGGATGTTATGAGAAATAATTTATTTTAATCCAATAAACGTTTTAAAAATACAGTTGTGTTAATGAAGTCATATAAAATTATAAATTATTCTATTAGCATTTTGTAATTATTATTAAGTTATATTATCAAGTAAGTTTACATTTTTCGAATATGAACGTGATGGATATTTTGGTGGAAATCACAATATTGCTATGTTGCCATGATATCACTTTGTTGAGTACTTTACAAATGAAAAGCTAAAAATATGTTTGTAAAAATTGTATAAATATATGAAACTATATATGAAATAAATAACACTTATAAATTATTTCAAAGTAATCAAATTAAAACTTGCAATAGCTGTGAAATTAGTTAGAAATGTAGAGGTGTTTCTAAAGAAATAATTAAGTATGTTCAACAATGTTGGAAATACTTATGATTGTTTAAAAATATGCTTTGAATAATGAGTGATGATTATGAATTATCATAGTTTTCATGTCTTTCAAACGAATTTCAATTATGTGTTGTGTGAAGCTTAAATAAAACTTAGTTATATGTCCCGGGATTTTTTATCAAATATCCAGTTTTTTCCATAGTTTCTTGCAAAAGCGACACATTTATTCCTAAGGTCCTTTAAGATTTGAAAGCCTTTCATAAAATACGATTTGTCAAGAGTTTCAAAGTATGCATCATTTTTGCATTTGACATTTGCAGTTAAAGAAAATCTTTCTGGAGCTGTTTCTTCAAGTTAGTATACAAATAATAGTAACTGCAGGTTACATCTATAGAATACGAAGAGTGGTAGAGGAGTTCATATTTCAGCTCATTCAATTTTGCCATTGCTTGTATAGATTTATAATTTAATTCATTGTCGTGATGGAACAGTACTTTTTCGATCATCATATGTGGATTTTTTCTTGATTTTATCATTCAAATATCTTTGTAATGTTGAATAAAAATCTCATGTGACAGTTGCTCCTTTCTCAACGTAGTTTCAAGATTATTGCGACTAGCGCTTCCCAAAATATTTTTTCCAAGAATCTATAGACAGTCTTTTGAATTCAGATGTGTAGTATTAGATTTTTTTTGGATTACATTTTAACAGGTCCAAACTGCAGTCTATATCCTCGACACGTTAATCCTTTTAGTTGCTTCTTAGAAATTATAGCGATCTTAGAAATAACAGTCATCTTGCACAATATTTTTTTTTTCATATTTAAATATAACATGATAGACTTATATTTTCTTGAATTATATTCTTAATGGAACGTCCAGAGCATTCAGTGTCATTAACACTTGTACGATTTGCTCAATTCTCTAAATCATCGTCAAATTATTATTTTTGTTTTTTTTTTTTTTTTCAATGAAACAGCTATACTGTTATGCTTTTCGAGTTATGCTCAAATTTAATAATTTTTTTTATAAAGAAAATAATTAATACACGAAATTCTTTTTGATCTATTGTGTTTACAAAATCAAAAGTCAAACGTTACTTATGCGATGGCGAATCGGTAATAAATGACTGAAATAATATGAAAATTGTACACGAACTTTTATAGACTTCTGTGACTGATGAATGACGTAAAATCTAGATTCATCGTGAAATAATCATCGCTTTCGGTATAGTATAATCAAGAAATATAAAAATATACATACAAAAAATAAAAGTTTTTGATGTGTAAAAGTAACAGTGCGAGTAATAAACTAATAATAGTTTACGTTTCAGGATATTTTAATAAACATGGTTTTGCTGGCTTTCATTTTTATATAGGCAATTTAAATGAGTAGGAAATGCTGCTAATTCATCGAAATACTTATTAAAATTTGCTAAAAGACTTTCGGTAAAAATGGACAAAAGAGATTTTACATGGAAATAATGATTTTAATTATAGTTGGATATGTATCTCATAGAAGTTTGAGAATAACGCAAATACAACAGATTTTGTGGCATTTTCTTCAGATGCTATTATTATAAATATGATATAATAAATGTATGTGCGTCAAATTTGGAAATGCAATTTAAGGAAAAGTTTAACTTCTGACAATATCAATATACTGATTAACAGAAAGAATAGTTGAAAACATAGACGATGCGCTTAAATACTAAGCAGTTACATATTACTGTATTATTAATTTTTATTCTAAAATTGTTCTATAAAATTATAATGCTAAAAACATGCAAATCTATTTATTATTATTACGTCCAATTCAGTAACTGCACACAAATAAAAGTAATACATGTCGAATCGAAACTCTATTTATGAACGAGTTCAATACGTTTTCGACTGCAAGGTATATACTTGTTTGAATACACACGTGACGTACAATATTTTCTCGTTAGAGAAAATTCATTCGTCAAGCATGATATAAGAAACTTAATTTCTGTAACGTGTACGTTGTATGGTACGTTATTCCATTATACACTAAAAGATTAATATATATTTGATGGAAAACTAAATGATAATTTGAAAAAGTATAAAAAGTACAAGTCGTTGATTTGATTTAAAAAGAAAACATCGATTGTTCAGCAGCTCAACACTTGTTTTATCTTATTTAACATGAAAGAAATTCAAATTCGTAAGTTCGTTTTAAAACTACAATGAAGTTTCATGATGTAAACGGAGAAAAAGTTGATGTTACTTTTTGTTTTCAAAAAAATTTCAATAGCTGTATGCATTTCAGATTGTAAAGAAAAGTCTAATAAAATGTATCGGGTAACATATCTCGGAATATAATGGGTTCTGAGTCATTATTTTGGACTTACCGATCAATTGATATCATGCACAGATTGTAGATGCTTGCAGTGCAGCAAAGAACATCGAAACTGACCCAGATGTCGCACATGATTTTGCCGAAGGTCCAGCTGCCAAGAATCTCGTATATTAGAGCCATCGGCATCACTAAAGTGGCCACACATAGGTCACTCACCGCGAGGCTCACTAATAAATAGTTGCAGGGCCTCCGCAGCTTTTTTACAAGACACACAGTTACGCATACTAATATGTTTCCGATGATCGTTCCGATAATGATGAATCCTAGCACGACGGCTATTATAATTGCCTGAAAACAGATGGAATTATTGTTTTATTTAGTGTCTCATAGTATTCCATGAAATAATTATTAACGATTTAACAGAGCTTATTTATTGGTCGGATGCTTTAGTTAATACTATTTAATCCTAGTTAAGTCTGCTCAACGGTAATGTTTGAGATTAAGTTGTAAGCATGAAGAAATATAATTGATAACAGAATTTATTTCAGAGTATTTTAAAGAACTCATAGTTTATAGGAATATTTTTCCTTGTATCTTTCAACATATGTAAAATTTATAACCGATTATTAAATCACAATGTTTGTATAAAATATTTAAAATTAGATTAAATTTGCTATAAAAATCTATAGTTTAATTTTATGAATTTAATCACAGAATGTTGGGAAATATTACAAAAAAAAAATGTTTTATTTTAAATGATATCATATAAAAATATAATGACTTTATAGGAAAATAATATATGTTTTTTACATAAGGAAAACAATCCGTTTATTAAAAATGTTGTATTATTTTAAATTCTTATAAATACCATACGTATTTTATATAAATGTAATAGACGTATATGAAGTTATGCAATATATATAATAAATGTACGGAGAGGTCCATTATGCAAGTACAATGTTATAAAATGATAAATCATTTTATTAAAAATTACTGTTTTTTTATCATTTAAGAAATTGTACTCCAAATGCAGCAGTATTTTATAATAATAATGATTTCATCTTGTAATAAACTGTTACGAGAGTTCTGAGTTCATATAAGCCAGAGCTTTTCTAATAGTTCTTATTATTATCTTGAACCACAATGCTACTTCAAATAAAATAAACACTTTTTTTATTTCGCTGAAATTCATTAAAAGGAATAAAATTCATCAAAATGTAATTCAAGTACCAAATTGTGTACTCATTGCTTCATATTTATCAAATTCCTTGATAAATATGTTATATATATATATATATATTCCTTGATTAAATGTTATAACATTGAATAAAAGTTTGATTATAGAATGCAATTCATATTAATATGATATGATTTTTTTTATTTAAATGAAATAGTGTATTTGTTAGTGATTTTCAAAAACATAATTATGACTAAGAATAATGTTAGGAACAGTCAGGTAAATTTTCCCGTTATAGGATTCTAGTCCTACCAAACTATCTTTTCTTTTGTTTTGACATGTATGAAAATCAATACGGTAGTTGCTAATCTTCGAAGTCTCATTAAAATACAAATAATAATGACAAATTATCATAATTTTATGCTTCGATTAAATGCAAAGTGCATTTATTCCACTTAGATATTTACGTACTATTTCCATAACTACCTCGGCATTCGAAACACTTTGAATCGTAAATCATTTGAACTATAGCCTCATATGCGTGAATTTAGGTCGATACATCTGTTGTTTAAAGCATGCAAATTGGATTGGAATTTATAAATATTTCGACAATAAAATCATGATATTTCCTTTCCCTATTTGGTGTATAGATGTACTTAAGTGCAAGTATATTTTGGTACATCGGCTTTAAAAGTATATAAATTTCTATTAGGAACCATTTGTATTTATACATGACAGATACTTTTCTCACGATCATTTTTTAAAATTTATTCATGTAATTAATTAAGATAGATAATTCTGCATGTATATTTTTACAGTATCTAATAGATTTTGTAATTTTGTGCGTATAATTTTGTAATCTTATTTGTAATATAATAGTAAGTAAAATAAGTTTTTATGAAACATTTTTATGCAGAACAAAAATAAAGATTTGTCACGAATATATATGTTTCTATTATTCGGTAGGAATTTCAATTGTAACAATCAAATGTTAACTCGCCACATTGATCAATGTTTTGTAATAATAGACAGATTATGATAAGTAAGTTAAATGTTTTTTTTAGTGAGATTTTAAAATAAATATTTGTTTCGTTAGTAAACAGAATCTTTTTTCTTCAGAGCAGTAAAATACAAAATAAAAAGAATGTATTAGCGAAAAATGATGCAAATGAATGTAATTATAAGACTTTTAGATTAATGTTTTATGAGTATATGAACCTCATTTATTTATGGTTTTCAGAAATTTGATGGTAAATAAATCGTATTGAATTAATAGTGATGCTGACAAGTGCTAATTATACGCTATTAAACATAACGTTAGCTTGTGTTTTATAACGAAATTACCGTGGATGTACACTGTATTCAAAGTAGATGTTATCCTCACAAATTGTAATTTAACGTTCTTAGAAATATTAATTATTTTAAAATATATAACTTTTTAATATTATATAATTATTTTAAGAATATAAATTAATATTTTGTAATAGATACTCTAACAAAACTTTATTATGTTAACTATACATTAACATAAATTTTATTTTTAATTTTATAAATGTTAAAATACATCATACATGTATTGAAATTGTTTTTGGTAAAGAATTGTTTATACAAGAACAGATAAATATAAATCTACAAATATATAATTTTCAAATCAAAATTTGTAAAGGAAAACAGACTTTTTGAAAAGTAAAATTTGGTTAATATTTTTCGAAGTACCTGCAATGGTATGTAGTTGGTGAGAAAAGATAACAATTATACAGATAATTTTAAACAAAATAATCACTTAGCCTTATAATTTAATATATACAATATATAATTATTTTACAATTTCATTGAGACGCATTTTTGTTTATAAATTTCTTGAGTTTATTTTTTAATATCTTATTGCGTATAGGTTTTAATGAGTTCCAATACTATACAATGTTAGTCCTTGTATCAATATCAACATAAGTAAATGAACATGATAAATATTTTAATGACAAAAAAACATTTAAATGCAGAACTCAAGAAAGAAATTTTTGGAACTGAATAATAATAATAATTTATCATATACAATCTTTGCTTTGTTATATAACGCACTATGGCTGTTTCCAAAAACTTATTACGTGACAAATGGTTTTTTTTTTTGGTATTAACTAAAATTTTCAACTGAAATTAAGAGAAATGACAACTTATATGATAATTCAATTATCTTAATAAATAACTACTAGTGTTTAAGATATTGTGTAATAATTATGTAAGCTGTACACAAATATATTTATTTTATTACATTTGATACGTCACGATTGCGTGGTTTATTGTATAATTATAAAATTAATTAATACTACTGTTATTTATCGTTCCAGTTCACCATTTTAAAAAATAAGATGAAAAGAAAAACTTTTGAACTGCTCAAAAATGTAATCGAATTTAACATTTTTAAGTTTAACTTAAGTTTTATTTTAATCGAAAGAGAGTTATTTTTTCAGTTTCCTCCTGGTCTAAGTATATTTTTATACTACAAGTTTAATTATATGTATAAACCAGGGCATAAAATATTAAGTCCATTAGCTTCAGTTATTTCGTTTATCGTGTTGTTTGCTTTAACATGAGTAAAAAAAGTTTTTGTATAAAATTGGTTTTTGATGATTCAGAAATAATGCTATATAAATAAACTATAATACATTTTTAGTCATTCTAGTTAAATCATTTTCTCTATATATTTGATATTTCAAACTCCACTGTTTTCCAACTTAGAATAAATTCGAGTGGAAAAAATTTAATGTATGTTCGACAACAATCAAGTAGAAAGTATGGGAAGTAATCTGGACAAATGAAAAAGATGCGAAAAACATTCGGTGGTAATGTAGAATATTTATTAGAAACATTCTGAATGAGAGGCGTGATGTATATGGAGATATATATAGTGAGAGGAATTCTTTCATTATATGGTCTTCACAATGTAATACATTAAGAAAACTACAATATCCGTCCAGATTGTTTTCACAGTTCTAATTGCACATGTATGACTATAATGGTTAATATAATACTTTTATGAACTAGAAATATTTAATTATTCATATGCGTATATGTATTTTTTTAATACTTAAAATATTTTGTTTATAAATTTAAAATTGGTTTTCTCAAATTACAGATCTTAAAAATTTTATTATTTTTATTAATAATGTTTTAATACGTTGCGTATTTAAAATAATTGTTAATATACATTTTTAATATTAGGTTGGGTAAAAAGAAATCCATTATTTTTACGTGAACTTCAAGACTTTATTTAACATGTTTTGCATTGTCCGATTTATGTCAAATATGCACCATTTTGTTCTATAATTTGTTGCCATTTTAATGGTAGCTTCATTATGCCTCTCTCATAAAAGTCTTGGTCCTTATTAGCGAAAAACTCCAGCAATTGATGTTCACACTCTTCCC
>JABFOX010000119.1:0-21237 GCA_022817665.1 Axea sp. ZL-2020
AAAAAAAAAAAAAAAAAAAAAAAAAAAAAAAAATAATAAAAAAAAAAATATTGAAATAAATTTTATAATTTCCATATTTTTATTTTTTATTATTATTTATTTATATATTTTTTTTTATTTTTAATATTTTTTTTTTTTTTTTTTTTTTTTTTTTTTTTTTTTTGTTGATACAATAATTTTGAATTTCTAAAGTTTGAATCTATCGATACCAACTGGGCTGAGAGATATGCAAACAGAGCTAACAACCCTGAACGAAGAGAGAAACGTTAACAATAGCATACATTAATAAACAAATGATATTTTTATTTCTTCATCGCATATCGATTAAAATTTAAATAATTAAAACAATTAAAATTAACCCACTTATTCGTTATTTTACTTTTTTATTACTTTAAAGTATATGATTATGTATTTAAGCTCACATTTTCACATCAAAATGAATTAAGATTAATATTTAATTAACTTTTGACGTATATTATATATATTATTATTGGGTATGATATTATGAAAATGTATTGTGTATAATATTCCATATTATGAAAACTGGAAAAATATATATATCACGTTTAATAAATGAAATCACGGAATAAAAATGAAAAAAATTTAATTCGTTTTAAATTAAACAGAAAATTAAAATACCGATTGGTTTTCAAATACGTGCATTTTTATAAGATATACGTCTGTAATTTAAATTAAAATTTTCGTCATGTAGTTGAATATCGTACTAAAACTTTATTCGAAATTTATGAATAGTATATTATTAATTTGAGTCAATTATTTTACATTGACAGCATAAATATAAATAATCCTAATAAGGATTCAAAAACTAAATTGTGGGCAAATCATAACACATCGTATAGCATATCTATTCTTATTTTATACAAATCACAATTATAATGTAATTATAACATTGATATATTTATCCAGAATAAAGTTATTTTTTTTTATACAGAGAATTTTTTTATTGTTATAATTTAGAATAAAACGTTACTTAAATATAAAATATATCATATTTTGAATGAATACAAGTATAATATGAATGTGTTGTAGAATGTGCAATGTTTATATACAAAAGAAATATTTTAACTTATGATACCTGCATTAAAACTTATCCACCTGAAAAATACACCAATGTGAAGATGTTTCAAGCATAAGAGCATTTCACATGAAATAGATTAGATGAATCCGTTATTCTACGTTTTATTACAGAAACGCTTAAATTTTAACAAGAAAAACCATCTAGCAACTAAAAAACTTTTATTCATGTTGTTGTTCAGTCCCACATACAAGTAGTGTTAGACACGAGAAATAATTTGTGGAGAAATTTGTGATCAAAATAATGTGTATTTTCATTAAAAAATATTAATTTACATCGTTAAACATTAAATTATTACATTAAATTATTTGTAAAAACATGGGTAGTATAATTAACTTAATGTGATCACTATTCAACATTTGTCTAAAAGAACCAACATTTTACTAATTTAGCACCATATTTAACACGTTGCCCAATCCTTAAAAAGAGCCAACTACTTCTCTTATTGACAGTGTTTAGACACGTTCGTTAAATGTTAACATATGCCATAAGGGTGCAAATTTCAATAATCATTATACAATTCATAAAGCCATATTTGAACGCTTCAATAACTCAACAATATGCTGTTTACTTTTGTTTGTATGCGGTCGTGGATGTTTATATGGCTGTATTTCTGTTTGGATTCTTAAAGTTGGAAGTACACAAATAGAAATATATTAAAAATAATATAGAATATAGAAACAATTTATCTTTTGTTTATATTAACCCGATACAACTTATAAATATAAAATATTTCTGTAACAATTTTAAAACAATTCAAAGAGTCGAATTTTATTAAATCATACACACACATATTAATATGTTAAATGAATATTGTTTGTGTAAAATTTTTCGTTTGAAACTCAATATTTTCTTTTGTATAATAATTATTATTTTCTAAAAGAGAACTAATTAGAATTGTTCGTGAATGCAACCTAGGTTACTGCTGCAATCTTCATCGGAATAAATATAAGTATAGTAGTCAATATTTATTCTGGTGTATCAATAAGAATCAATGCATATTCTTGCTATCCTAATGCTGTATTGTAATTACATAAGTAGAATTCATATTTTTTTTTCTCAATTTGTACTCATGTTGATGTCAAATTAATCTATACGCTGGAGTAAATTAATACCAGACAGTTTAAAAATTTTTTTTCAACTTCGAATTAAAAAGTTATCTTTTAAAGTGATCTTTTTAAATTCTTTTTATAAAACTATAATATGTACCTTATAATTATAATATGTAACTTACAAGATATCCAGAGTGAAAAAACTTTTTGTACAAAGTGATAGAAGTTATTTACTTTTTAAAAAACTATTGTAATTTTGATTTAATTTAATGTTTTGGCAGATTAAGATAGCTCAATAAAAATATCTGAACTTAAGATCCAATATTTCAATTTGATTCGAGTATTCGATCCATTGAAAATTTTTCACTTATGTAGTGATCTGAAAAAGAATATGAATACTTGTGTCAAAACTCATTATTCTGACAATACCAAATAACTTGATGGCACAGAACATTTTTTAAAACAGTATAATTAAAACGGGCGAAAAAATTATTTAAACCAAGAGTGTAACAGCTTACATGTGTATACAGCTTAAATTACTGGAAACTTTTTCGATAAAAGCTGCGGTAATATTAAGTATTAATTCAGCTTCGATATACGTCAATCATTTTTTTTTTTTTTTTTAATTTAAGTGACATTATTAAATCAATGTATGCCTTTGCATACTCATCGCAATAGCAAACCTCTTATCAGTCATTACTGTATTTGCGTGTGTCAGTTTTTCGAGTACTCCACTATGTACAATTATAGCTTAATCAGAAGCTTTTCCGCCAAAAACTTTGTTTGCAAAAGTGATTAAACCGGATGGTAAAACACCAATCAATAATTTAAAAATTTTTCGCCCTTTATGATGAGTATGTAGTCGTATTCAACGACTGAAACATTTTGGTTTTTCTACTGGAAATTCTCTACAATCTAATACAATGCGAGTTTTCGTGAGTTTAGAAAAACACTGGTATATTGTTGGAAATGTCTTCTTTAAAGAAGAATATAATTGCTTCCTTCAATCGTTCACTAACGAATAAATAGGTTTTTTTTTTAAATAAGTGTTATACTATGTATAATTTAATCGAAGTAAAACATTTAAACATACAAACCACAAATTCAAACGTACTTTGCATAATGTTAAACTAATTCTTTCATTTACATTTAAACAATTCAAATAGTTTTAGCCTTCGAGAGATACGCTTTTGTCAGAGAACTTAGTAATTCAAAACTCATACTACAAAATGCATTTAATTCATTATCATTTCTAACTCAATTAAAATACTACGCACTTTAATATTTTTTTGCATCCTCCATGGTTCACTTGCACAATTTATAACAGAAATTCTATTCAAATGATACTGCAAATTGCACAATTGTAGCAACAGCAGCTTTATAATTAATGTATTATATTGATAACAGGAAAATGTTAATATTCAATTAGTCTTTGGATTTCATATCATTTTTTTTTCTTTTGATATTATAAAATAATATTTTAGTGACATAAAAAAAGAAAGTATCATGTAAAATTACATTATTAATGTATCGGATATATATTAAACAGAATTTATTTTTATAGTAATATATACACTTTTTCTTAATTCCTAACAATTTTTGTCAGTTCAGTAGTTAATTAGTCCAAATACACATTTCTACACTTAGACTTTCAAAACAAAAAACACACAGTAGAAAACAAAAAGTATTGAAGGATTTTGGAGCACCGAGTAACTTCAAGTGGCAGAGTTGTTCATTAGGGTTTGAAGAAGATTTCTACGAAATATCACATGGATTCGTTGAATGACATAGATGATATTGCTATTTAAACGTAAAATGATCGACGCGTGAAATTGTCTGTGAGCGTGTTCGCTTGATGGGCAACCGGACGTTAATTTTTAGTAGAGATTACGTTTATAATAAATAAAAGTAAATAGGTTCTCAACATAAATATAAATACTTTACATTTGAGTAAACAAATAAAATTATTTATTTTTTGAATAGTACGGCATAATATAATTTACAATAAAAACTATTTCTTTTTATTTATGTACACGAAAAAAAATGTTTAAAATCAATTTTAAAATACTATTTATTTATTTTAAAAACACGATGAAGGAAATTTTAAACATAATATAAAAAATTTATCTCGCATTAATTTGTTGGATTATGCAAATGATTGCAATTTTCAGCAAACATCTGTGCATGAATATTAAAGTTGAATTACGTAAATGGTTTATTTGACATAAGGTGTAATTGAAAATAATTTGACATTGTACACTAAAAACTTGATTCTTACATTTTGCATTGCTTAAAGTAGGCTGGAATAAAATAGAATGAAGGATGAATTCGATTAATTTTCGACTCTATATTTCATCGTATTGAAAACAATACCAGTCCAATACAATATCTCATAATCTGTTATTTCCTTAATGATATAGGCATTGTTTTCTCGTTCGCGCTTTCATTGACGTTTTCGTTCAACTATGTTTTGGTTTGCAAATGATAATTAATTGCAATTTTAGTTTATTTAATGGATAAAATTAAATAATCAGAATTCATATTTGGCGAAGTTATAACAACATTATTTTCAAAGACGAAGCCAAGCAACATAAAAAAATCGTTTTATTTTCACATGAAAGATTAATGTTTGTTAAATTGTTAAATTATAAGCACACACATTAAAATATCATATATTTAGTATATCTCAAATTCTCGAGCGTAAATCTAACATAGTTTCCTTTGGTAGCAATTAAGAAACATCGGATTTCATGCATGAATGGAAATTAATTACAAGAACATGCAATAACTATAACAAATAAACATAAAGTAACGCGAGTAAATATTCGTGAAACAGATTCAGTAAGTTTATCTAATTAAATAGATATAACTAGGTTTCTGGCGAATTTTATACGATTGATCCAATTAATAAATACTTGTTTGGTTTTCAATAAATATTAAAAAAAAAAAAAACATAATTTTAAAATTACTAAACTTTTTGATCATATTATTTTATTTTACATCATATGATTTATTCGTGGTATATTTATTTATGTGATATTTAATATTATTTATAACTTTTACGTGTCGAGAAAATGTTTTTTCGTTGTAAAGCAAAAACCGGTAATTTTGCGTACACTTACTAAGATGAAAATTCAGTTTATTTGTACAAGTAATACAAAAATAATGTTTCGTATACAATAAATTTATGTTACTCAGTAAGTTTCATTTTTTTCAATTTAAAACTATATATTACTAGCTATTAAGAATCAATTATTCCTTTAATAAATTATTTTAAGCAAGCATTGTTATCTTAAAAATTATTATTTTATTCTTCCACACAGATAATCTTTCAATCATTTTACATGGCCTTTTTCAAGCCTATAACAATTTTTTGGTATTATGTTATAGTTAATTTATTACAATTCTTGTCAAATAAATTTAAATACAAAGAAGAAATTTATACAAATATTTGTGTCAAAATGATAAAAAAACCAATAAAAAATCTAAGAGTTATATTTCTAAAATTATATATAATAAAAATAAAAAAAACAAGGCACTATACTTCAATTTTATAAATCACTAACATTAACAAAATAGATATTTCATTAGAATATCTCTCTTTTCACAAATATTCCTATACGTATGATTTTACTAAATTACTAAAAATTTGAAATAATTTACACAATCACCAAAGGTAGAATTCGTGGAAGGATTGAAATTGATTTCTTATATTCTTGTTTCTCGTTTGATGGTAATATACATAAAAAAATATTTGCAGCATCCATGGGTGTACCATTATCACCAGTTTAATTGGAACTTGTTATAGTATGTTTAAAAAATAAGTAAATAAAAAATTGAAATTCCCAATTCCATTTTTTATTACATATATTGATGATATAATAACTTTAGATAAACAATTTATTATATAGATATATTAATTTTATAAGTCACGTAGTTGAAAATCTTCTCAATAACTTTCACTTAAGAATTAAATTCAATATTAAATAAGAAGTAATGATAGACCCAACAGCTTCCTTGATGCTGCAATACATGCACAAGGTAGCATCATTATCACTAACTGGTACAGAAAAGAAACTTTCTCCGATAGAATATAAAATTTGTCTTTGCATCATCATTTTAAACAAAAAATTGCCAAGACTTACACTTTAGTTGATAAGGAAATTTTGTTAGCTCGCAATAAAATTCAGGAAAATAACATTATTATAGTTAAAGGAATGTTGAAATATCATTTATAACCTTGAATTTTTATTGATAAATACATTAGAAAAAGATTGCTTTATCATAACGAATACAACAAAAATGACAACAAAGATAAGGATTTTCCAAATTCAGAAATTATTAAATCACACTTCATAAACAAAACATATGCTCAATTTATATAAATACTTTTAAAAAAATATAATATTAAACTGATTTTTTAACATACAAGATCGGTTTAAATGAAATAATCAATATTTAAAAATAGGAGAACTAATAGAAATTATTTCAACAATTTATATCATGATATTTATTAAAATATTATATTTAATTCTGAAACATTTTTTTAATAGTTAATATATTCGTATTTTGATAGTGTAAATATATTACTTTACCTCGCAGTTATATTAACGTTAAAAGTTTTCATTTTTAAAATTTGATTATAATTTTTTATGACGAACATTTTTTTAATACTTTTTTTTAAATTTTTAACGCAAATGTTTATACTTAAATCTTTTTGGCAAAAATTGCAATTAATTATTTATATTATTTGTATGAGAATATTTGATAAGTTTAATCAAATATGTTGTTCATATGTTGTTAATTTGGTTTTCAATCTTTATAAATTATCATTTTGTAAAGTTTTAGTTAATAATATACGAAAATTTTTGTAAACTTGAAAAAGAGCATGTGAAATGATCGAAACTTCATCTCTATGATACAATAACATAATAATTTAAACAAACATTTTAAGAGAATATGTTTAAAATAGACATGGATGATTCCTAATGGACAGTAATACGAAGTTTCAAATTAGTATATTTATGCTCGGTGCATCTTTTTATATTTAAATTTATATTTAAATTTACATTTATATATACAAAAATAAATGTTTAAATTTAGAATTCCATTTTCGTCTTAATTAAAATACTGTCCTTTAAGAATAATTAAAAGCAGTTATATCTTTTTCTTCCTAACAAATCTAGTTTTTATATTTGCTGAATACGACTACTCTTATGTCAAAAATACTTTAGGTTTCGCAAATTCTCATTCCCTTTCAAGCGTAAGTCGCAAGAATGCAACATTCATTTTGACAAAATTAATCTTTTTTCATATAAGTTTAAAAGGATTTTGAAAGCTTTTAACAATCTTTATTTCATATTCATATATGTATCAATAATAATTTTGACAAAAAATACGTTGTTATTATCTAACCATTTTCATCGTCGATGTAGAAGAGTAAATGTTTAGATAACAATCTAGAATTTACCCAACGTGAAACGAAAATACGATTGCGATTTTATATTAATATTTTCACTTAACGAATATTTCGAATCGCATTGTATGTATTTTTCTTTAATTGTCTTTATTAGAAAATTAAATTAATCTATTATATATAGTTTAATTTACATAAAAAAGATAATCTTTTTTAATTTTATCATAAATATATCTGTAATGATAATAAACATTAATGATTTCAAATTGACATTGATTTGCATTATATTAATTAACTAAATCCATTATTAAAAATGTAAAATTTAATAATTTCAAACACTATGTTGTTCATCTTAATATATCATAATATTCATATGAAGAAATGGGTATGGTTTATTTTGTTTTTTAGTTCAATTATTTAACCATATTCGTTGCATTCTTTGAATTATAAACATCGAACAAATCTTTTTGCTGCAATTTTTTCCGACAATTTCTGAATAATAAAATTAATTTAAAAGTTATTTGAAGTTCTTTACTTAGTTTAATTATTTTTGCTTTACATCTTAGTATAAATTCTCCCACGTTTTGAAGAGCAGAATATAAAAATATGCGAAACATTTTCACTTAATTCTATAATTTCATGTTGAGTTATGTTTTTATATAATATATTATTTTTACAAATAATAGATATAATAATATACTATGCATACAAAATAAACAAAAATTACAGGCACATTTCAAATTATTAAAATATTTATAAGAAAAATTAATTCTAGACAAAAAGTATCAACTTTATATTGAAATATGTCATGAAAAGTATATTATGAAAAACAAATAACTGAAAGATAACTTTTCTGTAAATAAATTCAAAACACGAGTTCTATAATTAAATAACAAACAAAAACATTTAAAAATATAATATTATTTGTTAGTATGAATATTTTCATAAACAAATACATAAATAGATTAATACACCAATACATAAAACGATAAATAAATTACAAAATTCAAATGTGTTGTGTATTGTTAAATAATTAAATTCTGAAGAAAAATTGTTTGCAACTAATGAATAAAAGAATATAAATTACAAAGATGGATTGTAGTTGGTAAGTAATAATTTTGTAAGTTATGTTTTAAAATAAAATCTATGAATTTACAGCACAAAATTACTATCATGGAAACAAATTACATTGTATTGAGGTAAATATGTAAGTAAAATGTTGTGTGGGTAAAATATAAAATAACCAGTAATTCACTCATTTGCTGATATTTTTACGAGAACACATTATTTTGTTGTTAATTTATTCAAAGTAGAGTTTAAAATTATATATTTTTTGTTCATTTAATTATAGATTTTTTTATTATGTCTGAAAATGGAAATTAAGAATGCATGAATTATACTGGACGTTATTGTTAAAAAATTAAACACATGTAAGAAAAAAATTATAACTAATTCCTACATGAAATATGTATAAACTATAGTTTGGCCCATTTCCAGTACATGGAAATCAATAAAATGTGGACATAAATCCACTAAATTTCAATACACATTTTAAATTTCAATGCACAAACAATCGAAATGAAATGTCAAAGTACCTTGAGTTAATACCGACACCAATAAAGTATTATACCGATTGTAAAAATATTATGGTAATAGTATTACGATATATATAAACATAGTAATCATTATTTTTGTTAAATAATACGTATATTATATATAAGTCGTACATGAATAACATATAACTCGTATAAGTAATATATATGGATAGTTTATACAGATATAAATTAATTATGGATTATTTATATCATAAACTACTCTTTAATTAGTTAAAAAATGTTGTATATGAATGTCATTCAAACTGTAAATGTATGTTAGAAATGAAAAAAACGAAGAAAAAGCATACATAAAATAACTTGCGATTATTATTTATTAGATATATTTGAATAATACTTTATCGTTGTTCGTAACATTTCATTTTTTATACTATTAGTATCGATAAACAATGTCGTGTCAAATGGACCAATTGTATGAATTGAAAAATCACTGTAATCCACAATATAATTCAATAAATTTTATTGATAATGTATGAAATTTAATACATTTTTATTAGAATTTAAGTATAAACCCAATAATTGATACGAATTATTTGCTAGGTTTTATAAATTGCCATAGAATAGACTTATATGATAAAAGCGTATATATAAGAAATACGTAAAATTTCATTGTAAATTTTACATAATATATACCTCTAATATTAAATATATCAATAATATAGCTAATTTAATTTAATTTTAATGTATACATATATTAATTCATAATCATGTATCTATTTGTTTGCAATTAAATGTATCAGTGTATATGTGTTAATACAATATCATTGTAAATACACAAAAAGAAATTGTACAAAGGAAAAATAATTATGTTGATTATCATTTCACGATAAGACAAAAAATATACGTCGTAAATATTAAAACGGATAATAAAATATATCAGAAAGTGAATCTTTTTATGTCCACATTGATTTTAGATACAAAAATTCTAAAGTGGAGTCCATATTTTTTTCGTTAACGTCAATTGTATAACAAGGATTTTATATTAAATCCATAGAATTTATCTCATTTAAAAACATTACAGAAAAATTGCGAACATCAGATATGATTTTCAAAAAAATATCTACTTTTAAAGTATTACTTGTAGAAGTCATTGACGCTAAATGTGGGAATTAATGATTTATTTTCCATCACTGGTAAATATAGTTAATGAAAAATAAAATAGTAACCTTTACCAAACTTTCCAATAAATGGAATCTCAAAATCTCAAAATCTTTAATGAAACATAGTAAATATTATCAATAAATATGAAACAAATTGCTAAGAATTGATAAACAACCACCACAAATATAATATAATTTACCATATAGTAACATTAATTCCTGAATATGTATACATGAAAATCAATTTTATTATAACTTATTTCTTTTGTACTGTTTTTACAATAAATTTGTTTGATATTGTCAAAATAATTTCTATGCATAGTAGAAAAATATTATTTTTTACAATTTTCTTAGTAGAGAGGATGAAAATTTAACGACGACATCTGAAGAGAGCGCCAAGGGCAGAGGAGTGAGACGCGGAAAATCGCACAGGGAAGGAGATAGATGGAAACCTCGGAAAGGGAGCGGAAGTGTTCGAAATGGTGGATTTCATTGAACAACGGTAGTGGGAAGTGTACGGAGCTGCCACTGTGGCTATGCGGCTCTGTCGCACCGGGTAGGAAGGGTGAAGAAGAACGACGCACACAACGGGCTACGGGATTTTTCTGAATCGCAAAGTAGAGCGCGGCGAGTGGTGCGTTGTGCGAACAAGCTCGTAGGCGATGCGGCACAAAGTCCGAGTTTCGGTTTGTACAGGGCCACGGACTTGCGGAAAGCAGTGAGCATTTTTTATTCATCTAATTACGACGTGGACACCCGGCCTGGATTAGGGTGTCGCTCGTGGTTCCGATGACGGGCTACCTGGCCGAAAGCGTTTGGACCCGGGTCCAAAGCCGATCCCGTTTGGGATCACTGAGTACCCAGGCTCCAAGTGCGTCAGTAGAGGTGCTTGTGTGTGTACGTGCTGAAGGAAGTTGCGGTCCGAACTATGGACGCAAGTGAGTAACGGTGCCTCAGCGATTTCGTAGTCAAGGAGAAAAGTCGACGTTTGAGTCGCCGGAACATGCGTGGTGCGCGCCACGTTATCATCCTCGAGACGCTTCGCACGGCGTCGTTTCTATCGAATTCATCCCCATATCGATTTTTACATTTTCACTGTCACTTTTTTGTCATGTTTTCTAAATATCGATCCTTTAATTTTGCTGAGAAGGATTTCGATTAATGTTTTAGCAAACGTTATCGCTTTGCACCACTGTTTCATTCGAACGATGACGATGGATCTTAGATAGTCGTTTGATTATTGCTGTAGCTTTCAGAGAAGACACGTCAATGTTGATGTTTACCACGTTCAGTGAGAAATTGGGTTTCGAGGGAAATCATCTATGAATGATTTACTGACGTTAATTAATTGTCGTAGAGCGTAATCACTGTAATTTCGAATTGTAATAATTTATGATTTAGATAATTTCAGTTTCATAATTTAGGTACATGGATTAAGAACCGCGTGATTGATTATTTAGAAATTCAGCAAATACTCGTATCAAACATATCAATTATTAAAAATATAGAATATTATATACGGTTCACATATACTAGTCAAATTAATAATAATCATTCATTTAAACAATTGCGCAATAGTTATATAATTACAGTAACTATCCTGTTGTAATGCGGAAATATTTAAAGAGTTTTTTGCATTCATCTTGAAACATTTTAATGCAATTAAAATGTGGATAAAAATATTTACATTTTATGTAAAAAGTTATTTATTTCATTAAAAATTGTATTTAAATACATTACAAACACATAAAATAAATAAATAAAAAATTTTCTATTTACTCGCCATCTTTTTCATTAATATTACATTTTTATTAGAAACAATATACATTGTAACTGCAATGAACTTTATTTGAATAAGAGTCATTTATTTTATTTTGTCTCTTTCCCATTAATATCTTGAAATAATAACGTTTTAATACTAAACATATTTATTGAGACAGAAATATGTTTTTACTTAAAAAGATTCTTTCAGCAAATAACTAATAGCATTACCAATTTTCCTTTGTAATCCATTTTTACAAATTTCAACTAACATTTTTGCACCAAATAAAAATACTAACGAACGAGATAAGAATGTTAAAAAAATATGCATCCACTTTTCAGGTATAAATATTTTGGTAAATATATAAAAATAAATAAACTAAAAAATATATATTCAGTAATACTTTTTCGTACAAAATAAAATTTTATGCTTCTATATAAAAAAGTTATTTAAACATAAATATATAAAATACTGTCCAGTGCAGAACTAATAAAATTACAACATTTTGTAACTTGTATTTTTATTAAACATATTTTTATTTGAAATTTGTAAATAAAAATATTGAATAAGTTAAATACAACACAGTTTGTGTAAAAATATTGTCCAAAAATTCCAGAGGCATTTTTCTCTTAAAATTGGAATATTTTTGTTTTAAAGCTTGTGTGCAACCATAATTCAAATTTTAATATTGCATACTGCACTCGAGTATATCATACAATGTATTAGTGTGAAAACATGATTTGACGATAGAAAAATTTAAATATTTAAATCAGTCGGTCGAAACAAAATTTTATTTATTTTTGTTTTATTAGGTTCCAGCGTTAGACATTTCTTATAAAAATGTACTAAAGTTTGATACACTTTAGTACAATTTATAATTATACTTAATCTTCCATCAAATTATCGCCACTGAACAATAATTGTAAACTTTGCGTTTGATAATGCGACGAGAGATACGTTTGACTCAAAGATTTGCGTATTCAATCTATTGAAGACTGCTTACTTCCATAATATATTTTCTTAGAGTATTGCAGTCTGCACGAATTGTCGCTTTTCTAAAGAAAAATCTTTGACAAACTTTATTCCTGACAAACTATGAAGTATCATTAGCTTTCTTGTATTTTATTTGTCGCCAATTTTCTGTAATATTATATTCCATTTTATTTTGCATTTCATTTTCTTCTAAATATTTTTCTCATCTATCCATGAAATTCACTTATTTATTTTTTGAATATTTAAACAATTCATGATGAAATATGATGGATTACTTTTTAATGGTACATTTTTATACTTCATTTATTTATATTTATAAAAAGAATTATCTTATAATAATATAGTAAATTTGTATAAATATAAAATTGTATAAATACAATTTTAGTATTTTTAATATTTTTTGGAGTTGCTTTTAATTATTTTAATTATGTAACATCCAGTGAAATCATCTTCCATTATCATGATGTACGATGTGCAATTTAGATGAATAGAAAAATAGAAATTGTTTTATTACTAATTAATTTAATAACCAATATAGAAAAACATAAATATTTATGTCACTATACAGAAATAATTTAATATTTATAGAAAATAATAATAATTCATATAATTAAACTTTTGAAAAAAGGTCTAAAAAGAATTGATATCTTTAAATTGAAAGTAAAATTTCATTAAAAACACGAGATTTCATTAAATCAAGAGATGATAACTTATTACAAAACGTTTAAATGTTGTAACATTAACATTATTTAGCTGAAATAATATTAAAAATACATATAAAATTATATCAACAACTATATGCAAGTCTTTAGTTAATTGTATACATATTTTAACACATATAACGTCGTATCTTATTGTATTATTATAAACTTCAATTAATAAGTTAATAATGAATTAACCGAATAAATTTTATTCAGACAATAAAATAAACATCAAGAACTTGTAATTAATTTTATAACATTTAATATTATATTGAAAAATTTGCGAATGATATTTTATAGATATTTACTTAACTTATTAATACTTGCATTTCAAAAACATAAAATATTTATGTATTATATTATATATTAATATTAAAATCAAAGATACTACTTTATTCGTGCAATTTTTTAGTTATATTAATAAGTTTTTACCATTTCATGATTGCATCAAATGTTTAATAAATTTCTAATTAGCTGTATACATAAGTAATAAACCATCTTATTTGTTATTTATAATAATATGCAATTAAAAAAATCTATCTAAGTAATGATTAAATTCGATGGTGTACTTTAACCAGAACTCAATGAAAGCCTTATTTTACAAAGTACTTTGAAATTTTGTGTTTTAATATTTTTTTACTCGGCTTTTATGAGTATTTCATTATTTATGCTGGTTATTTGCAATTGCATTAAAAGGTTTTAAACAAATTATTCTGTAGAGAGCGAAGTTTTTTTTTCATTGTTAGATTATTTTGCATTACGATTTTAAATTTATTAAAAGTTACATTTTTGTAATAGAGCGACACTTATTTGTATGCCCTAATGAAACAATAAAAATAAGTTTAATTTGTTTTTATACGCTTTTATTTTCTAAAGTCGGTCTTAATCAAGATTTTTTTTTATCAAATAATTAATTGTTCTTATTTTTAATGTAAATTTAAATTTTTCTGTTGTAGGCTATTTCTTTCATGTCTTTCTAATAAAACGTTTATATTGTAATAAATTTTCTTTTGTACGAATATGTTTTGCTTTAAAAAATAACAGATTTACTTACAATGTAATACTTGCAGAATTACATTGTTTTATCAACTGAACTTACAATAGAATTTTAAACCTTTTATTCTTGATGATTTTAGCATTTTTTATACATAATTCATATAAAAATTGGAAGTTAATAACATAATTTTACCAGTAAAGTGTTAAAAATAAATTATTTGTATTATATTTCAGTAATTTATATTATTTTAAAGATATCAATTGTTTTTAGTTTCTAAAATTACCGTTTTCGTAATATATTGAATGTGCATTTTCAGGGAAAGAAATATGAACAGCCGAATGATTTATTTTGTTGAATGGAATTTTAGCTTTTAATAACATTTTAATAAATCTTCATTAATCTCAACTGATTTTATACTTGTCATAGTATGTTTCAATGAATTCTCAATTATACGTATTCACGTTAAATTTAATTTAATTTTTGACAATTTTGAGTAAGAAATAAATTATTAAAAAAATTATTACTTTTGTTATTATACAAAATAAAAAATATACTTATTGTAAAAGAAAATTAGCTACCAGTTGAAATTAAACTGTTTTCTAATTGGTTAAAATTGATTTAAATATTATATAATATAATTTATTACACTATATAATATAATAAAATTATAATATAAATTGGTTAAAATTAATTTAAACAGTTCTGTAATTGGTTGCTAATTTATTTCCGCAATATATTGACATGCAGGAGATAAATGATGATTACCACAAAAACACTAAGAAGAAGCATTATAATTATAAATAAACCATTCACTGTTTGTATGTGAAAATTGTCTAATGTAAGTAAAACATTTATAACATACATTAACCAGTCAAAAAAATATAAAAACATAAATAACGCAAATTTAGAATATTCCTTTTCGACATCATAAACTTTAAAATATTGTTAAATAACGTATAAGCAGTTTCTGGTGGAAATATTACTATGAAATCCAAGAAACAAAATGTACATGACTGAGTTAGCTACATTTTAGTTCCATCATATTTCTGAGTGGGCGTTCACAATTCGGACATACTAAATATGACAGTCGCATTATAGTAACTTTATTAAGACCATAAAACCTAAAATGTAGAAAAACCAAAACAAAGAAGATATTACAGTCAAGCTGATAGATTCGTCGGGAAATGCGATTTAAATTTCATTATACTTATTAGTCGTTTTGAATTGAGAATACTTTATGAGATTAAATTTAGATGTGCCATTTCTTATGAAGTTAAATTGTACGGCACGTAGTCAATTGATTATGATTGATCAGTCTACCTAAATTTGATTATTAATTAATTATTATTTATATAGTAATAAATTAATTCCATACGTTATTGTTATGTATTTTATATTATGTATAAATTGGATTATTACAATTCTTTCAATTAACAGCTTTAATAAGATGTAAATATTTAAATAATATTTGCAATGGGTCTAATTAAGACTGCTAAACTGATGATTTTTACTGATCAACTTTGGACTTAATTAGGAACACATGTATTGTTCATTTACTTTTTAGATGTTCTAAATATATTAACCTGTTCTACAAGTAATTAAAGTAAAATATGATTAGTCAGCAACATAATTTGTTTAAATTTTATTATTAAAATTAACGTACAGAAAACAATAAGATTCTAAATTTAATTTTATATTAGAATTTGAAACAAATTTTGTTTCTCTAGTATGTAAGTAATTGATTGTAATTATTTCAAAGTCAAACATCATCGCAATATTTAATTTAGAAAACAACATTTCATTATACAAGAAGTACAAGTTATTTTTTTCCATAATGCCAGTTAAAGATAATTACATTACTGGTTTAGACATATTATTCAGTACTTTTAAAAGCTGCCGTTTTAGATGAACTCAACGCCTAGAGAGATGTATAAAAGCACGTCAAAAAATACATCTGTAAAGAATGTTGGTAAATCATAATAACAACGGCAGTACTGCATACTGTGAATACGATACTTTTATCTCAAATTAGAATTGAAGACAATGAATTTGTAATGGTGAAGGAAGACAAATAGAACTTTGTAAAGTCGACAGTAACAAATTTGAGGCACAAAACATTAAAGTCAACAATAAAATAATGAAAATTTCGGGAATCAAAAGAATTAAGAAAGAAAATGTTCTGTTCATTTCATCAAAATTAACGAATAAAAGATAGTTTAAAGAAAATGATAAATAGCCAATGACAAACTAATGTAGAAATACCATATGAAATAGTGGTAAAGTGCCAGAATGAAATCAAAAGAGTGAAAGAGTTGATATTCAATTTATTTCTTGAACACGAAACTTTGTTGAATAGTGACATATAAACATGTTTATGTATAGGTTATGGTAAAGAAAAAGAAACTGAAAGGAAAATTGAAATGTTGAAAAGAATGGGAATAGAAACTTCAAACTTAAAAATCGTGATATAAAATGGTGAAAAGTAAATGTTAAAGTAATTGTGAAATCTACACCAAACAAAAAATACAGAAAAGTTTCCATTATTTTTTATTGAAATCATAAATAACATTGCAAAAAATTTTCATTATTGTTGTGCAAAAACATTAAAAAAAAATGTGGAAGAATACTTTTTTCTTCATTTTAAATAAAAGATTTTATGAAATGAAAAATGAAAATTGTATTTTTAATAAGCAACTGTTATTATTAAAGATTATATCTTTTCGTTTGTACTGTTAATATAATTATATTTTACTTTGTATTGCTTGTTTAAATTATAATTTAACAGATATGTTAAATGTAATACAAGATCATTTTTTAATTTAAATTTTTAACAGTTATATTGTATGTATTGATGTCTTAATATATAAGTGGAATCTATTATTTATCATTCACTCTGAGTGCATCAAACACCATATTTTTGAAATACATAAAAGAAATATTTGATATCTTTTTGAAGAATGATGATCACAGAAAATCCAATATGAATATATTGAACAAATATTATTACGAGAAACTTCAAAATATATTTTGATATCGAATGAAAGTAGTATGTAAATTTATTGGAACCAATAAAAGATTGTAAAATTAATAACAAGTACACTAATAAAATAATTACTTAAGTTTTATTTACTTATATTATTTTATGATTACTAAATAATGAGATTCATTTTTAACGAATTGATAATATTTCTTACAAAGTTTAAATAAACACGTAACAAATGGAACTTCGAAGAAATAGTTTAAAACACTAGGAATCGGTGCATTACAATAAAACAACACTTCCATAAATGACAATATATTTTACATGAAAGGAGTAAAATATGGAGTAGTACAGTTTTTATAAATCAAAATTTTAACGATATTAATAATAAAGAGAAAAGACTGAACAAAAATTATAAATTTTGATTATTAATTTATAATGAATTTTCTTGTTTAAATAATTTTATTAATATATATATATATATTTTACAGTGCATTTATGTGAATAATTTTATTAATATATATATATTATACAGTGCATTTATGTGAATACAACAAAATTTCAGTGAGTCTAAACAGTTATGTTTAAAATTAATATTATATATAAAATTAATAGTTCTATTCGGTGTAATTAAGAATTTAAGATAAAGTTTTTTTTTAAAAAATGCAATAAACAAACTTGGTAGCAATGTCGATTAAACTTATTTCGAACTTAATTCATGAAACTACAATTATTCCACACTTGGAAAATTGCTTAGCCATTCTTCCATACCATAATAAAGAAAAACTTGGGTGTCGGCAAAAATACGGATAATTTTATCTCGGAAAAATTATATTTATTATTTTATGATGATTTAAAAAAATGTTTAATCGAATTTAACAAAATCAGTTAACATGTTTCCTCAAATATATATTTAACTATATAAATTAAAAATAAATATACTTTATATATCGAGTTTTTAATTAAACATAACTTGTTTAACAAAAATTATAAAAATTTCTTGTTTTAAAATATATTTTTTAATATTACGTATTCGGTAATAAATATAACAACTTATTGATTTTTATACATTTGATATTTTAATAAAGTTTTTGTTTTAATTTTTTTCTTATTTTCCATTTACAAAATTAAATGCGCTGAATAGAATATGAATTTACAAAATATTAATTTAAGGTTCTTCTAAGAAAAAGTCAATCAAAAGTTTATATGAATTTTTCAAATGTAAATCAAATTTCTTACTAACAGGAATATCTGTGAATGTAGAAATAATTTTTTATTCTATTGTTGCTTGTACTTCTACCACTTATTTTATTCTATGATTAAATAAGTATAAAATTAATATCTTATATACGTTTATGTTAAATGATTATGAATTTTTTTAATCAATTTAACGAAAATCGCACATATAATTTAATTTTAAATAAAAACATGTTTTTACGTTATTGTATGTTAAAATACTTTACCGGTGATGATATTAATTAATAACTTTAAAATTTTCGCTTAACCCTGTAAATAAGGGAAGATTATAGTTTATTTAGTCTGGGAGTTTTGTATTTGCTCATTAGCACATTAATAATAGTTTTGATAAAAATGTATGACAACAGCATCGATTTTGTAAAAAAAACCACGAACGCTATTTAGCAAAACTTTTAAACATGAATTATGTTTTCTTTGCTTCATATTTTCGAAAATGAAAGATTCTATCTTCAATTTACGTAAAAAAATAATTGTAATAAATTGTAAATCAATTTAATTAATCCTTAACGGGAATGTAGATGAACTAAAAGTTAAATTACCGTGTAGCAAAGTTTGAAATACGATGTAGTGCATCGTAAAATTTACCCAACGTACTTTATTTTTCTGTACACCTTATGTTACCTCTGGATCACGATTGAAAAATTAGTCCGTATCACATTAATCATAACGTTAAAACTATTATATTAAGAAAGTGTACAAAACGAGAAATAAATAACAATAATTATAATAATATTTAAAAAGTTAAGAATACTACTAAATGATAGTAGTATATACAAATGTTGCTCTAAAATTTGTATCGATAATATTGAAGAAGGTACAAAAGCTGCGAAACTAGAAATAGGTTTCTTAATCGATTTAACTTAATTTTCGGACTGCTCAATCACTGTTCGGCCAATGAACTCTAATTAATAGTTGTAAAGTAAAATGATACGGAAACTGACAAGCGACGTTCAAGTGCAGTGTTGATCGAAAGTTCAGCCCCAGTTTTTGAAGTTTACTAGGCTTCCTTTGCTAGTTTCATTGATTATAAAAACAGCTTGACGATTTGAACGAATTCATACCAAAGTTTAACCCCTGATTAATTAATAATCGCATTGTTGAATAATTTATAAATTATTAAATAATTATTACATCTTAGACTCAACACCAAAAATCACAGAACTTTAATCTACCAATAGTCAAATAATTGAGGTCATCAAATATTTAAATTTCTGTTCATCATTTATTTTTAAAAACCGTTTCGATAAAATTTTATCAAACTTTTAATACATGTTGCAAGAAATGTGAAAAGTTCGATACATTTTTACCGAACAGTTCGGTATGGCTTTCGTTTATATCTTTGGCATACTAAATGTTCGGTACAAACTTTAGATTTATTTTCCTGAGTGTAACAATCGTAACTTTTTAATAACTCACTTATTATACAAAATCATCAAAACTTTCAAATTCAGTGGGTCATGTAATCAAAATTATTGTAGAATTGCAATCATTATTACTGCAGAGCGTGAGAATGTTTGCAATTTAAATGTAAAATAACTTTATAATTATTTGCTTCAAATAAAAAAGTTGTTAAACTTTGAGTATCGGTGGGTGGCGCAGTCGAAAATATTTTATACCAGAACTACAGTTATTTTTTATGCAAAATTTATATTACTACAACTTATGTTATGTTGCGGTAGATATAACGTTAAAATGATTTATTTTACTAAAAATAGCTTAAATAAAACGACTCAAATTTCGTAAAAGATTAAAAAATAAATAAATCTTCATGATTATTATAAAATTTTGGTTTTCTAATTTCGCATTATTGAAAATATTCAAGCTCAATTAAAATTTTCTACCTCTCTGTAATACTTTTCACTAATATTCAAGAGATCGATTCGGTGGTGTTTCAGATCACAAGTAGTTTCAGCTCGTAACAGAACCTGCTCTTTAGAATTCAGATTTGTGCTCTATTAGTTGCTTGAAACACTACGTCGTCGCAGCTCGATACGTCACGTTGCTGTAACATCATAATCACGATATTGACTTTTTTGGCATACGGGAATAGCTGAACAACTTTTTTTTTTCTTTTTTTTTTTCATTATAAATTTTTAACTTATTAAATATTTAGTAATTAATTTTCTACTTATTATTATAATTTATAATAATCTTAATAAAATAGAAAGAAAAAAATAAAATATTAATTTAACGAATGTACATAAAATGTTATCAAAATAATTTCATTGTATTTTTTTCTTTGACTTATTTTGTTTGCATTGGGGCAAAAA
>JABFOX010000120.1:0-21219 GCA_022817665.1 Axea sp. ZL-2020
GGGGGTATTATATTTGTTAAAAAAAATGGAGTTTTCACTACATTTTTATTGTTCATGTCCACAGCTAAACTAAAATATACGTTAAATATAATTATAAACAAATTTTTCTCCAAATTATGTTTTAAATTTTTGCGTATGATAATTGAAAATCAACTCATTGAAATTATTATCAATTAGTGCTAAATTCTAGCTACTGTTTTGATTAAAATTTAAATTCAACATAACTATTAAACATAAATATTTTTTAAGCCACTAAAATATATTTTATTTGCTTAAGTTTCATGTTCCATCAAATTTCGTAATCTTTCAAACAATAAAAATAAGGCTTTACCTTTTCTTTTACAGCTGGATTCCTGTACGCAGAACACAAATAAATTCTATGCAACCATCCAAAGAAGACATCATAATAATTTCGTGTTTTTTTTTATTGCAAATATTTTTTGTATTTCAAGTTTTAATAAATAATGTGTAAATATCGGAAATGATGTCTTTTTATTTAACCAGGAAAAATGATTAAATAAAATGTATGTTTAACAAAAAATAACCATAGCTTCTCTTAATTTGTTAATTTCGAGGATAATTGTTTGGGGTTGTTAAATACCTGAAATTAATAGTTATTTTATTTTATATCCAAGTATTTATTTTATCAATTCTACAACTTAATTAAGTTCCCTTATTGAATTGCAATGTTATCTTACAAGTTTTTTAGTTAAGACCATATGTTTCCTTAATGCCACATCCACATAAAACAATGAATTAACACCATATTCAATAATTCAAGATAAAAATCACATAATCATATTTTAGTTTAAAATGAAAAAAAAAATTATATACATCATTTTATAAAATTTTTTAAATCTAATAAAAACGTATTTATATTAAAGATTAATCATATAAAAAACGAAAAAAATCTTTTTATTTTATTTTACTAAATAGTTCCTTGATTTTTCACAAACAAGCCGAATTTAAAACCACTTTAGTAATCTAAACCACTCAAAATCGCTAATTATTTTCTTATGATTATTGAACAAAATACTACCAAAGTTTAATGAAGTTAAATCAAAATAACAGTTAATACTTCTACTCGAAATAAGAAATGTTATTCAATAATTGACCATTGATGAATTGTTAATTGATTATGTAAAAAATATTCGTTACTTTCTGTGTAGTCCTCATGGCACAATAGATGATTCTGCTTACGGTAAAGAAAATGCCGATTGTGCCTGTGTCAAATCGCTGCGACGTTGAATCGTGATATACGACGTCGTAACGTATTGACAAGTCAATCGATTAACTACCCACGCTTTATGTTCACTCTGCACGTTTTCGTTTAAGTAATTCGATACTCTAACAAGAAGTGTTATGATTTTTTAATTAATTTCTGAGTTCGGATAACATGTGAATATAAAGAGAAACAATAAAAAACTTAAGCTCACTTTTACAATGGTTTTGAGGAATAGGTGAATTTTTTGCACGATATCTTTATATTTAAATTTAAATAATTACTTGTTGATCATGTTTCCGTTCAATTATGCTATTTTATTAAACATGATAAATAATAAGATGCTTTATCTCATCATGATCTAGATGGAATTAATCTTCGATTGCAACCGGATAAACATTTACAACATATGTCTATAATTTTCTTAATTATAATTCTTATTAATTATAATAATATATATAATTATTATAATAATATATATAATACTATAAGTCTAATTCTTTTTAATCGATTAAAACCATCTATTTCTTTATAAAAAAAAAAATGAAATTTTATTACTAATTTCTACGAAAAATGCGGATTTGTTAAATTTATGATGGTTGTTAAATTACAAATATATAATATTGCATACTATACATATATATACAATGTTCGTATGATGTACTATTACATATTTTATTATATATTAAATTCGTATAGAACACTGGATGTTTTTACAACAATATAATAAAAAATCTCAAAGCAATTTACACATTATAAACATATTAATTATGGCTGTATTAGCTTTAGTCAATTTATGAATGATGCTTTTCTAAAAAAAAAAAAAAAGATTTAAATCTCTGTTGATATTATTACAGAAATTCAAATGTTCTCAAAAAGAATTTAAGACAATAAAAAAATGAAAATATGAAATTTAAATTTTACTAAGTTATTAATATTTTATTTTCACAGTATCAGGTTTCGTATTTATTTATGTCTTTCGATGCTAAATTTTATACGATATTTTTAGTCATTAGTAACCCTAACGTGAGTTAGATACATTAACAACTGAATGTATCATTCTTTTGCCATGATAGATGAATACTTATTGAATTACTGAGATCGTTATGATTACATTTTAATACTCTCGATAGTACTTTTATCACTGAAATTTAACTTTAATATTTAATGTCAGTCAACAGATTTCTAACAAAATACAATAACTATTAAGATATCAAATTATCTTAAATATTTCGGAACATCAGCATTTTTTCCGTAAATGTATTATACAAATAACTAAAAATGCGTACGTAGATTTATTTCTAAATAAAAATCTGGTATATATTTTTGTTTTTTATCATGTTTTTAATACACTGAATACCATTAAAAACGTACAACAAAGCATTGCAACACATAAATAATTTTCACTTTTGAAAAATCACAATTAAAAATATCAAATTAAATACAAAGATGCCGTGAAGTCAGTTTTAAGGTTTGCTCGTCTGTTTCTCAATGTATTATTTTACAGTATTTTTTATGTAAAATAAGTTGATGTAAAACAATATGAACAAATTACGTTTCATGTTACTTCACTCATATACAAAAGGTAAAAAAAATTATATTTTCATCAACAATACTGATTGAACATTTAAGATGCACTTTAAATTTTTTTATTACGATTTGGCAAATAAATATTTCGCTTGTACTATCAACTGTAGATACTGACAGGATATAATAATCGTTATTTAAAAGTAAGCGAGGCCACTCTCTTATTGTCAAGGGCGCGTCTGGTAAAACATTCTTGTCCCGTGTAAAACGTCTAGGTGGTCTACAATGCGAAATATGCGATTCGTTCTTGTGCGCACTGCATCCAATCACACTGCAATAAAACGGGCAATTAAATTTTGATGCGCGACAGCACAATCAGAACCGTATGGCTTCTGAACAGTGCGGCTCAAAACGCGAATCGTTCTACGAATATTTTCAGAAAGTTTATCGACGAATTAAGCGAGAATAGCCTCATAAAGGCTTGGCATTTAAGTGAATTAGTCCGAAGATTTTACTGGCTTTTTAGTGTGGTGTCCTTATCTGCATTTTGCTCGTCTTATTATTAAAAGGGGACATTTTGGTTTCGAAGAAATTCATCGGCTTTAAAAATGCCGACAACAATTTTTTCTACTGGCAACATTGTTTCGAGATAAAGGTTCCCTTTGAAAGTTCCGGTATCAGAAAATTAATCAGAACGATACCAATTGTTTCGAACAATGTCGAATCGTGTAATTTTTTAACGATCACAACTTAAGTAAATGGATAATTGTTATTTTATGCACACTCGGAATTGGTACATACGTATTGGTATCAATTGTTCTCCAGCACTAATCATAGTTCCATGCAAGATAGATCAACGCGATTCCTAGAACGTAATTTAATCAAAGCAGAAACAAATCAGTTTTTCAAAACGCCATCCAAGGAATCGTTTCTTTCTCGAACATGTATATTTTAATTAGTTGTACTTGTGCAAACAATTCGTTAAAAACACTTGTTAATTATTTGGATATGCATCAGACGATTCTTTTGCAGCAAATTAAAATTTCAACATTAATTCATTAAACAATGAAGTTGTGATATATAATTAAGGTCATTTTGCTTGTATGATTATTCGAGATAACATGTTTTATTTTTAATTGACTTTTCATTCTTTTCATTGAAACCGATCTGTGTGAAAACACGTTTCACATGTTTCGAAGCATCGCTTTGAAAAGAAGAATGATTTTGATTGGCTCAAAATGTAGGATAAAATTAAATGAAAACCAAATGCTCAAATTTATCCACTATTATATTTTTAATGAATTTTTCTTGATTTATTTTAAAGACTTCATTTTTAAACAATCGTAAAAAGATGTATCCTTTGGTCTTTTAAATCATATAAGATATTTTGATATCATAAAATACCAGTCAAAAAGCAATTGGTTTTAAACACTCTACTCCAACTTAAGCACTCTGTTTCTGTTTTGAAAACAGAAATTGCAAAGCTTATAAATTACGATCTTGATAAGATCTCATAATGTTTGTGTTCAATGTCCTCTTCGTGATATTTTATACTCCAATTAAAATTCGATCACGGGTCTTTAAACTTTTAAAGACTGGGGTATCAAATAACCGAACCATAACAGCCACACGTTTGATATCAGAAAGATCTAATCTCAAACCCGTTTTGGAAGCAAAAAAACTTGCTTCATCAGTGGATAAAAGTGTGTAAACGATTTCGAAAAGTAACAACCTGATGAAAGCCAAAAAAATGATATAAATTTCTGAACGCTCATTCATCACTTAGCAACGATCTACCTCTGCACAACAACGAAATTAAAGTTTTTTCCCGATCTTGTGAAACTGCGCGGAATCATGAAGTTTTTTTATCTTCTTTCGTCCGCACGGCCCGAATCCTCAGAAAGTCAGAATTAGAGCTCTAAATCGGACACCGGTTTGATTACAAACATTCCGTTCACGCTTTTTCAGGCGCTCGCTGAACCGATGCCGACTCGCGTCAGATCCTTAAATCAATTAGTGTCCACTGAAAGAACAGGACGACCTTCGATCGGTGCATCGTAATGACTTAGAACTGTTTTTGTGACTCCGCCCGGGTACTTTGGGATGATCTTTTTGCGACGGACATCCGGCGCTTTTGTCTACTCGAATGCCACCTTGAAGAAACGGAACCTTGGAACGTCCAATTACCCATTAAAGCATCTTCATCGAGAGTAAACGAGAGTTATGTTGATATCAACTTGACACATTTTCAAGAGAAATGATTTCTCGTAAGATAACTTGGTTTAAATTTTAACTTTAGTATTTATTTATTGGTAATGAGTTCGCTCTAGGAATATAAATTATCCATTAGTGATTGGAAAGTTTGCAAGGCATATGTGCAGATGAGTTGACAATTTCGGAGACTATTTACAAGGTTTATAAATTGAATCAACTTAATTATACTGAATTATGAAAAAAATACAGTGAAATGAAAAACTGACCTGTTAACATACTAATTCCAATCATAACACTAATAAATTAATGACAAAATAAAATTGATTATAAAGTTACCTTTTTTTAAATATAATTGAATCGTTCAACAAAAACATTAGTTTTATGCTCAAGAAACTAGACTTTGAATGCTTTCTTACATCTAATGAAATATATTTTATATATTAAATACATTCTTTTAATCCTCCATACTATATCTTTGATCGTACTTGTAATATAAAGGAGCAAATAATAGCATATTGTAACAATACATTCATATGTACGTATAATTTAAGACTGGGAAAAACGTTGCGTGAACTTATTTGTGACGATTCGACGGTCACCAAAATATGAAGTTATCCTCAGAATCTTAATTTCGCATGTGATTCTCATTTCTAGAATCGAAAAGCAGATTCAATTTGACTGCTTGAACATTTGCGTTGGTGATTACAAAAAGAGAATTAAAGGACGTCAGAGCAAGACGAAAAGTAGAAATTTTCCGCTGGAAGAAGATCCTATATATTATGTACTCTTACGGTTCCTAGGACGACATCACCGTTCACGTAGTCTTTAAAACACTCAGATTTTTATCGGTTCGATGAGAATGGCATAAATATCCTAAGTTCTCATACAATATTTATCGTACCTCTTCATAAGAAAATCTAGCGTCCACGACGAGACTAATTGTCTTGAGGTGATCAGTTTTTTGATTTCTTCTTTTCTATTTGCACAGTTCAGTGTGGCCAAACAAACGCATTCTGATATTTTTATCTTGATTTTGTATTACATCTCGTTAACGATTAAGGGATAAAAGGTTCAATTTTAAAAAGATTATTAATTTTTTATACAGTTATTGAATTAATTCTGTAAGGAGCCTGTTCTTTTGTGATTGATTTTCAAATTAATATATTAAATAAACTAACCATATATAAATAGATATTGTGTATATCTTTTGTGCATATCGTAATATAAAGATGATTCTGTTTTTATCCTTTATACATAAACTTTAACAATTCTGAAATCATACATGTATTATACATATATTTTTCTTAATTCATACCCTATCAGCGATGTTTATAAAATATGTATTATGTGTTTACATAATATATATTCTATTATTTTAAAGTAGTATTATGGTAAATATTATATAATTATTTGGCATGAATTATTTTATCAACATGTTTTTACAACATAATTTTTAAGTTAGTAATACAATTTTATTTTACTATTAATATATAGTTCTTATATTAGTATATTATACTACATCCTAAAAACTGAAATTACAACTGTATATATTATTTCTAAACCTTTTTTTCAGATTGAGTTTTACTTTTCTTCTAATATCTTTAAGATAACACGTTCAATCATTTCGTATAGTTCAATATTCATGTATTTGATAAATTACTATAGAGTAAATATTAAATTATTTTACAAATTTTGAACTCATAATTATAATAACAAAACAGAAGTTCTTTATTTAAATAAATTTTTGAAGTATTTTACTTTATAACTGTTAAATAACTATTACTTAATCACAAAACAATAATTTATGACAAGAAACAGTACTGTTTATAAAAGATAGTGGATATACACGTTTGATATACTATATATAATGTATCACAACAATATAATATAATGTGCCTCATAAATTATCATATATTTTCATTTACACGTTATATATGAAATACATGACGTATAGATGGTGAGACAAGTTTAATTATTTTAATTCATAATCTAAAGAAAATATTTAACTTTAATGAATTAAAGGATAGAGGCACAATTAAGGCATAATAATGAACTGTATTTCTTTACATTTTCCTTCCACAACAGAACTTTTTATTAAATTATCACAACATTAATTCAACTTCTATCCATATATATAGACAATGTTCATAAAAACAATTCTCCAATATGTTTAAATACAACGTATTATACAGAAAACATTTAAAGGGTTACGGATTACATTTACATATGTTATAATTAAAAGCTCTTTATTTGAATAATATTTTCATTTTATATAAATGTAAATTCAACGATTTAACAACTATTGTAATAAAAAATTAAGACATCTATAAGACTTAGTTGTTGATTTTTCTCTAAAAAAGTCTAAAAATCTTTTCTCTAAAATCTAATAAATCATGAATGCATTCTTTATGTGTTATGTAGAAAATGTGATTAACATGCAAATGGTATTTAATAATTTTAATGTTTATGGGGTCAATACAACTGTTCTTACAATAACCCGACATAAATTCAACAAAAATGAGAGATAAGAGAACCCATAATACTGCCATTTATTTACAAAAATATTTTTGTTAAATCGAACATATATGTTTCTATCTCCTGTTAAGCAACATTTCAAAAAAATAATTAGAAATTAGATATTGAAAGTTAGTGTAGAACTAAACACAAACTAATTTAACCAATATCAACTGGATTTGGATAATGCTAATATCTCGAATATTGAAAGCAATTTACATAAGCGCAACATATTGGAAACGTCCCTTCTTAAAACTATTAATTCAACTATCAACGCAAAAAGTGATACTAATAAACTTAGTGACACCTACAACATATTATTTTAATTAACATTTTGTATTTATTGTTTTTTTTGCGATTTATTATCATATGTTCTGAAAATAAATCAAATATATTCGAAACATTGGAAAAAAAAAAAAACAAAAAAAAATAATAAATCGTTTAAATAACTAACATTTTTAAAATTTTTTTAATTCCCATTATTTCTGACAACACATTATTCAAAATAGACATTATGTCATTTAAGTAAATACAATTGTTCATTTCTATCAACCAGTTTTAATTGATAATAACTGAATAGTTCTTACAATGGTGTCCATTGCTTTATAGGTATCATAAAACACATTCTACACATCCTTTTCACATAAACATGATGTTCTCATATTAAATATACCATAAAAAACAGTTTCTATTAACATTTCTTTACCATCAAATTTAATGTTGCAAATTTCTACTAGTGACAATTATACTTATAAATAAATACATAAATCCATATATATATATATGCATACATAAACATACACATACATACGTACACACGCGCATACAGACATACATATATATATACATCTGCTCACATACATGTATAATATTCTTTTTGACACTTTTCTCCCAGACGTTATGTTAGATAAAGAGATTACTCGCGTGTATAGTGTACATCTAACGCTATAGAACATGATCACCGCGATTCATTAACATAATCTTTATAAATCTAGTATGGGATGTTATCGCACATGAAAAGACAGGGAACCCTTCTTCCCTTCATCTGCTTCTCGCATTACCTTGTAAGTTGTAATAACCCGTGAAAAGCGACAAAACGCCTCACCAACGAGTCTTGCATATTTTATTGTTCGTTTGTGCTCTCGACGTACTTATATCGTGTACGCCTGCGAGCCATATTCACCTTTACGCATCTCTTGTAAGGGAGATAAACATAAATATAAAATATATAGTGGTGAAAGTGCACGTGCACGTTTTATCAGACAAAGGAATGTTTCCTTCGATCTGTTAATTTTGACAAATGAATGTTTTATTGCGTTGGATCAATTGAAGTGCGTTTATTTGTAGATACTTGTAAAATATTCTGTGTTAAAATCTTGATTCATGAAAATAAAGAATATTATACACGAATCATAGAATGAGAAATAATTGATTATTTTGATTGATGAGAAGTGAGGCATCTGTTGACTGGTTGTTCTGCTTTTAGTCTCTAAAGTCATGTTTTTGAAGAAATTAATTAAGGCAGATGTTCTTGCTAAGTAATTGATGAGTTGAAAGTGTACCTGAGTACTTTTTCTAAAAATATTGACAGGAAAGTGTAGCTTATATACATAAACCTAATGTTAATATTCAAGGTAAATCGTAATTAAAACTGGTAGACACTTAATTTCAAATGTTAAGTAGTTTTACATAATTGTATGCTTTATTGAATTAATTAAATATCTTAATATTCATTCGTGTTGAATGATAGGAGGATGCTCAATTTTTTGCTAGCGATATTACACATTCCTACAGCTTATTGCCTGTATTAAAAACATATAAATAATGTTTCTTACAAAATGATAACATTTGCAAATTGTTCTTATTTCGAAGAACTATTTTCACACAGACACGAATTATTAGTGTGAATTAGTAAAAATAAGCATTACGTGTTTGTTTTATCACTTTGTATTCGAAAATATTAATGTTTAAATATTCACTATTTTACCATTGTTTCCCGCATAGGAAAGGAAATTTGATAAGTTCATGACATAAATGCAAATTATTATAACAAACTATACTCTTATAATAAAATAAATTTTCTAAACATCTTATTAATTTTTATTTAAAACACTTTAACATTTTAAAAAACTTTAAAAGCTTATGAAATGTATAATAATATACATATAATATAATACATATAATACATAATAACATATAAAATAATAAATTTTAAAATTAAATATTGTAAACTTATTTTAAATATACTTATGAATTTATTTCACAATCTTTTACAACAAAAGTTTTCTGTTTCAGGGTGGTTCTCTGTAATATCTGGAAGTAATGCAATGGGGGGAGCAAAAGTGTACCGAAAAGTGGACGCTCTAGTCAAAGCAGGGGTTCAAGCCTTTTTCTTGGCGGCGCCTTTGAGGGCATACACGCTCACGCACTCAAAAATGGGTTAGTAGACCTTGTTATTCACAATTGTAAATTTTTTCAAAATGATTGCAATATCTCATTATATGATATTGTTATTCCGTGTGAGTTGTCCAAAAGTTTGGCTAGTTTTACAATTTAAACACCAACAATCCAATAGTATCTCAATTGAAATAAATTTATCGAAGAAAATGAATTCTATTCGTAAATTTCGAAATAATTCCACTAATTACTTTTGAATTAAACTTAATTAATTAAATTTACATATAAATTTCTTGTATGTCTTAAAAATTAATTAATTTACTCTGTTTCTTAATTATTAATTAATTCCTAGATTAGCGAAAATGAAATGAATGTTTTAATCCAAGAGCAAATAAACAAAACGATGTTACAATTAATAATGTAGAAACAACATAACATACGCATGTTATATAAAACTGTGCAGATATTTATGTTTATATTAATTAATAATATATTAATATAGCAAAATTTTTATTAACATTCCATGATATTCAAACTTCAAATATATGAAAGCAATGGTGCACAACGAATTATTATCGATGCGAGTTAAGTTCAACATCTTAAAATGTCAAGCGAATCGGTGTTCTTGACCCGAATGCATATAGATCGAACGAGACAACTCGCGAAACTCACTGCCTGACAAAATATATTTACGTATGTAAAACTCTAAACCACAAACTTGCAACGTATATTAAGTATAAAAGTTTTACTTTTGTGTTTTTCATTTAATTAAAATAATAAAAATGTTCGGTAATACCATTTTTTCTTTAATAAGTGCTAAATTCATATATATCATTAAAAAAGGTGTTAAGAAATATAAATAGATTTTGATAATACGTAGTCACATTTCAAAAATTATTAGCATAAATTTTAATACAAAATACGATGTCAAATATCATCATGATAAATCATAGTTGATTAAATCTAATTATATTAGAAGATTGAGAAGTTAAAATAAAAATTACATCTTACATTTGCTAGTTTTAATTTTATAATTTGTTATTAATTTTATTTTATTGCATTAATCAAATATTATATTAATAGTACAAATTAAAGACACCGAATATTAATAATCAAAGAATTTCATAAATGATGCGAACATTGTTTCTAAGCAAATATAATTAATTATACTTTGATTACTTAAATAGATTTATATAACAAATATTATATGTGATTTGAATTTTTATAAAAGTTCATCATATTATCATCGAATTTAATACCTATCTGAACAAAGTTTACATATATTTAATAACAAAACAGTTCGTAACAAAATATCCAAGAATCAAATTTTACTAGAATTTATTAAAATAATAGTAAAAATATTTCATTTCAATTAATTTATCTGTAATATGAGTTAATCAAATTGTAATCTTTGTGTAACGTTTGTCATAAGAATGGATTTAGTTGTGGCATATTACCAAGTCGGGACTATACGGATGCCAACCATTACATTTAAATTAAATGTCTGAATAATGTTTACAAGAATATTTAATAAGAAATGATCCTGTATATACATGTGTTAAATTTTTTCAGTCTAATTATAAACTATACTATTTTTTTTTTTTCATTTTTACCGTAAAGCAATTCGAAATAATTATTAGAGTTTATGATTAAATATTTTAAATATACTACCCATTTGAATATAATTTTACAACTTTACGAACCCTTCATAGTTGTTTTTGTAAAATTAGTAAATAGAAATGTAATAGATTGAAGATTGAAGATTTAAAATTTAAATTAACATTTTAACCACTAATTACTACGTTACAGAAACTGGAAATTTACGAGCACATTACACGAAAACAACTGTAAAAGCTGGCGAAATTCTACGGTTGGTGGCGATATTTCAAGACACGAAGAAGAGTAACTCCATTTCGTTTGGAATACCTAGTGCTTCATCCGAAAAGGACCAGTACGCTCAATGCCTGGACCCATTGGGTCGTGAAGTGTTTGCACCTCTATCAGCAAGAGGTGAATTTTACGCCGTTTGCCAAAGTGACGACTCTGCCAACGCAAACGATGCAGTTCTGTATAAGGTGCATCATCTGGTCAGGAGGCCTTTACCTCTACGAGTAAGTGTAAAATAATTTCATAGGCATTATAATTGGGTTCAACTTTAACGAATGAATAAATTACTTGTGAGTGTCTTAAAAGATCTTTGTTTTACAGATTCGGAATTTAAAATTAGAATAATTTTGAACCGATTTCTTTTTTGTTTTCAAGTAAATACTTATCACGAATCTACAATACAGAAAAAAATTATTATTATTACTATTGTTATTTAGGACTATGTAAATTCAATATAAATAATTCGAATTTAATTTAATTAGATATATTTATAACAAAAGAGGAATCAGTTGTTTTCTTATTCTGTTTCCCCAATAAAGAATTTATTTATTAAATAAACAATATTTTATGCAATCATTTAATGAACGAGTGATTAATAAATCAGAATTACATGATGTAATTTATGACAATAAATAAATTTTATTATTATATTCCGTAATAATAATAAAACGTTAGTCATTGAATTTCGTCATAATTTATTGCTTTATTAATTTTTTTCTTGAATTATAAATTAATGTTTTATAATTAAAAATAATAATAAACTAAAATTAATAAATCAATAAGAATAACATGTAAAATCAATATTAATAAAAATCATGTTTGATATTTATGAAATTTGCATAACAAAGCATGCTTTTAGTATTGAAAAAAGAATGTTATTACACACAACAGTTTTTGAGATACATCAAATAAAAATAGTCGCAAAATGTTCACTAAATTGCATCTTCTCTAAGAAAACTTTCGTAATTAATTCAGGCATAAATATACATTAGATGTATCTGAATTCTAATAGCATATTCAAATTGAAAAGGCAGTTGAAAAAAAAGAAGTTAAAAAAGAGAGAGAGGATAGAGGGGGGGGAGAACTTGATTCACCTATGCTCATCTTATGAAATTACAGCCAATAAAGCCTACGTAGAGTTGCACACACAATGTAGCCATAATAACATGTGGCGTGTCGTATTTTTGCACAAACGAGCGTCATTAAATCATCCGTATTACTGTATTTATAAATATCATTTCCATCAGGTGAGATTGATAGCGGGACCGCTTCCGGTGCCATTACCACGGGAGTACGGAGGTCTCATGCAATTGGAAACTGCCACACGTAGCCCTATCGTGCTCGGCTGCATCGTTCCGGAAAGACCGGTCTATAATCCGGAAATGCTGGAGCTGGTAGTTTCCGGAAACGGTGCGCCAAGGGTCAGAAGAGCGCGACTTGGCTATCCTTCGGAGGCCAGACTGTTGGCCTCGCCAAAAATGCAGCGATTATTAACGGCCTGCAGGTAAATACAAAAATTTCCTCCATGGGTTTTACTGCATAAATTATGATGCGCGGTACTGTTAACTTTAATTGCTAAATCAAGATGGTATTCCGCGAACCCAATAGAAAATTGTATTCCAAGCGAAAATTTGAATATATTTTAATTCGTTCGTAAAAAATGAATTTGAATTTTCATGAAATTTAATAATTAATCATTAATTATCCTATTAATAATAAAACTAAAATATTTGCAATTAAAATATCAGTATAAAATTATACTTTTATTTGACCATATTCATAGTACAATATATTAGGTCTACCGGAAAGTTCTGTCCGATTTTGAAATAAACCGTTATCATATAAACGGACAGAACTTTCCGGTAGATTTAATATTTAATCGAGTTTTTATATAATCTGAAATTTTCTACTAAATTTTATTAAAATATAATCTAATCTAATAATAATCTTTAATTCTTATTTCGAAAGTATGCTCAAATCTGGTCTCAAATTCTGATATTATTTTAATTCACTTGTTAATTAAAACTCATCTGAGTTTTAATAAATAAGTGAATTGAAACAAGAGTTTTGTATAGTCTTATTAGTTTGGCAAAACTTTATAACTAGTACAATAGAATTAATAGGTTTCCTCTAGTTGTGCTATTGCACAATTAAATGTATAACGCAAAAATTGTAAAGGTAAACTTGCAAATGGATATGTCAAACTTATCATATTTTAATGCCAAACTTCGTATACATTTTAGATAGATACAAAAAGTTTTTAATAGAATAGACATTGCATCATATACTCTACTGATAAATTGATTGTTCTGGGAAAAATATAAAATTCATGTATATAAAAACTAACTTAAAAAAAGACATTATTAATAATAGATTTTGATATCGCTGTTATTTCCCGTCTATTCATGAATATTCATGAAAATATATTGAACACTGCATATATTAAACACATTTATAATAACGTAAAAATAATTTAAGAGTGAAATAATTTAAGAGTAAAATAATTCAAGAGTAAAATAATTCAAGAGTAAAATAATTCAAGAGTAAAATAATTCAAGAGTAAAATAATTCAAGAGTAAAATTATTGCGATTAAAACCATTGCTAAAAAGCCTCGTTAACATCACTTTAACCTATGTTACATAAAATCGTAGTTCATTGCACGTTATTTAATGTATATTTTCTTAAATTATAATTATGTGTTTATAATATGAAGAAATATATGTTATTCAAACTATATAAGTGAATCAAAATAAATTAAAATTTTTATTGCGTAATACAAATACATTTTATTAATGAATATATTTGTTTAATTCAGATATCAACATTTTCAATGCTAGTTTTCACATTACTTACGTATTTGGAAAGTTACAATTATCTTTTTCCCCATTTTTATTATTTCCTATTAATTTATTAATTTTTTTTTTAAATAAAAGAAATATTGATTAATTCCTTTATAATTCTAAATAACTTCTCTCGGAAAAATTATACCTAATTATCAATCACTTATTAACCAGACTGAAAGAATAATTTAAGATAAATAAAATAATTTTTCTTGCAGTAGAGCTGTCGGAGATCGAGCAACTGAACCTCGTGTAGCACCATTAAAATACCGCTCATCTAATGAGGAGGACCTTAAAGAAATGTACCTGAAAAAGATCAAACCTAAACCAGAAACGAAACCCATTTTAAAAAGTTTGAAAGATGGCTTGTGAAACTTGAAGAAAACGACGGTTCGCGAAAGAAGTGAAAATAGACAAAGTGCTGGCTTTTTAGAAAGAATAACGAAACTTACTCATGGAAGTCGAGGTCGTAACCCAGCAAAAAAGTCAGCTTCATTCACATTCGCCGTTAGACCAGAAGTAGCAATGCGTTCTAAGGAACGATACTCTAGTTTAGAACCGGATCCAACGGAAAAATATGCTCAAAATGAGACAAAACAAAATGTCCATAGGTCCGTTTCCACTAGTGTTCTAGAAGTGCCAGTTAATGTAGAGCTGCAACCAGATTATTCTCGAGTACGAGACAGTTTGACGCCGGTACCCTCACCGCCATCTAAAAGTCAGAATAAATCTGACGATATTTATGCTGAAATTTGCGATAATTCTGTAACGCAAAAGTGTCCAGGAAGTCACGTAATGGCAAGGATAAAAATATTCGTAAAGCATGGTGATGACCCACCGCCCAAGCAGAAATTTATAAATTCTGTGATGTTGAACCAAGAGACGATTGTTAATGCGGACGATGATATGATTTATAATACAGTATTTTGATAGTAAATATTAAGTTCTTGTAAATAATAATTGGTGCAAATCAATGTTTATATATTTTTAAAGTGTTAAATATCATAAAACTGTTGCTGAATCTTTCTACTGAAGAGTAATACAAGGGAAATGAAATTAAAGTTTATTATATATTTATTTTTAATAATATATAATATATAATTTCAAATTATAAACTAAAATGAATTTTAAAAAATCGCATCTAAATTTATTAACTCGAGAATATATGAGAATATTGAAATTAATATTTCGCTAAAACAGCAAGAAAAATATTTCTAATCGAAAATATAAGTAAATTATAAGTATTTCAGTAATATTTATTGAAAAAATTATAAACACTGTTGAGTTAATATTTTTTGTAAGAATGTATTAATGATTAATACTCTTTACACTTTTAAATAAACAAATAAATATTACTTCTCCATATTTATAATTTTACCAGTTTTATTAAAAATGTTTTATATTTTAAAAAATTTAATTTATAAAAGAATCTAGCACAGAATAGAAAGTAGAAAAAACAATGATCTTTCAATGAATGAAAATTTCTTTTCTCTACACGAGAAATAATTATGATAAAAAAATTGAAACAAATAATCAGAAGAAGAATTAATATGTAGTTCTTTTTTTTTGGTATTCCAAATTTAAAGCAAATACATTCAAATTGTAATAATAAAGAGATGTAGAGTTTGGTACATGTGTAATGAATTAAAGAAGATGTTTTTTGTAAGACTAAAAGTAATATTTCCAGAGTTCTTAACATTATTCATTAATGAATTATTTATATCAAATTATAATGCAAAATATGTTAAATATATATTTAAGTACAAGTGTATTTTTTTTTAATTTTATTCAGTTATACTTAACATGATATGATTATATGATTGAAGTTTTTATATTTCAGTGTTCCCAGTATGGTATAAACATTGTACTAGACTTTTTATCTAATTTTTAACGAATTATTTTCATAGTAACTTTTTCCTTATGTAAATACGTCAACAAATAAAATGTTAAAATGTTATTTCATTACTAAACATTTGTGATTGTATGATCTAAAATATTTTCAAATAAATGTTGAATATATTTTTACAAAATATTGATCTTTTAATGGACTGATATATTATGACAACATACTTTTAATTAATAATCGATTAATAATTTAAGACAAATATCAAATTTTAATTTTTTTTCATTAATCGAATAAAGAAATATCCGTTATACAAATCCAGTATTTCATCAACATAGAATTTTTATATTAATCCTATATTTCAAAATTATTGTTATTTCTGCATATAAAACTTGTTCATGAGACAGAAACGATATAATAATATTATTTTTCAGTAGAAACTACGAAAAAGCGTTATGTTTGCAACAGAGAAATATGTTTGCTCAAAATTGTGAAAATGTATAAATATCTGTTTGAAATTAACAACGTTGAGAACTTTAAAAGGGCTGTGTTTGAAATTCAATAAATACCTGACACGAAAAGTTATGTAGATCTTATGATTTTCTTCCAATATAAAATATTCATGTACATCCATTAAATATAAGTTAACTTAATTAATTTTTATCGTTTTCTTATGAAAAAATGATGTAATTTTGTTTTTAGTACAAAATATACACAGCACTTAACTAATACAATCATAAGAATGTACATAAATTTTGTTGTTTCTTTAAAGAAATACAAACACAATAATTCACGTAGAATTTCTCACAGATAAAACTATTCTATGAATTATTCCCTCTATACATGAAAATTAAAAAAAATGGTCACATTTATGAGAAATTCTATTGTAATATGATAATCTTTAAAACGATAAATCTTGTAAGAATATGCTACTGCTTGTACATACAATTGCCGTTTTACTAACAAGTTTGTAAAAGATTATTGTTTCTTATAACAGACAGCTCAATTTACGATTAAGGATCTCCTAAATGTAACGAACTTTTGTAAACATAAAAAGCAATAAAAATGCGAATTTACAATTAAATATCTTATTTATTATATCTAATAATAATTTTTTATAAAAAGTATTATATTTTTAAATACCTTTATTAATAATGTTTTGTTTAAATAAAATAATTCATTTTTATAAATATTTACAATAATTTTAATAGAAAATGTTATAATACATAAAAAAGTGCGATCTTAATTTATGCACAAGAAATTATAAGAAATAAATTTCATTTTAACTATTTCTAAAATCATTTATTCCAATTAACTGTAAAATTACTTTTTCCATTCTTTAAATTAAAACATTTTAACAAATAATTTGAAATATAATTATTCACTTTTACGAGAGTAAAAAACATTAATAACATCAATATCACAATATAAATACATAAAATATTCATAAAAATCAAAAATTAAATTGAATATTGATTACAAGAAAATTTCATTGATTTTGAACGATTTTAACATAACAAAATTTGCTGTTTCTCTTTATAAAATCTACTTTTGCTTTTCATGTACAATAAAATAATTTTTAACACACAATTTCGAAACTTTCTATTATATGAATTACTTCTGTTTAATCAGTGTTATAATCTTAATAATAATCTAAAGCAATGGTTAAAAAACAGTTTTTTCGCAGCTAAAAATGAATTTAAGTAAATGCTCAAAGAATTTAAAATGAACAATTTTATTAAACACGGGTGATAAAAAAGAATATATTTACAATCTTTCAGAGCTTTACGCAAGCAAGTGTAAAACCGTTTCTGAGAAGATTCCATCAAATAAACCGTTATTCCTTTTGGGAAAGGAGGGAGTTCGTGCAACATAACCACGTTTGTGGACATAATTTAAAAAAAATACGTGCAATTTAAAGCTATAAAATAGTATAACGAAACGTTACTTCAATTTAACACGTATTTCAATTACAGTTTTTACGTTGCTTAACCGTGTGTTATTGCTTGTACTTCGTATAAAGTTCTTCACAATAAAGTATATGCGTGGAAATATATGTGTCATAGTTTTTGTATATTCTATTTGAAAGAAAATGTAATATAATATAATTTCAAAAATATATTCTTTTGAAAGTATATATTTAAATAAACGTAATCTTATTAGTAATTTTGATAAATTCTGAATAAGATTAAAAATTATGTTGTAACATCTTTGAAGTAGAAGAAGACGTAATATTTTTGTATAGTAAAGTTTATTTGTTTTTTAAAATTTCAAGTAATAATAAAATTAATCAATTTAAATTGTACACTTTGAAAATAGTATAAATTATAATATAATCGTAAATTCTTATATAAAAAATAACATTTATTTAAACTCACAAATATTAAATAATAGTAATTGACTGACCGATATTATTACTTTCATTGTAATCTAATATATTTTTCATAATAATCTATCGTTTCGTTGTTTCTTGTTTTACTTATTAATAATTCATTTACAGGATTTATAATTGTGATTGTATAAAAAATATAAAGCCAGTAAATGTTTATTGTACTTAATATAATTCATAATTATATGTAAAGAGTCTTTAATATAGGGCACAAAATATTTATTAGATTTCTTATGGAATTTAAGTAACATACAGTCTAAAAGTGTGATATTATTCAATTTCTTTGATGTTAAATGTGGCGATCAGAATCAGCAATTTTTAAGTAGTATTGTGAAATACTACTGATATCTTACTATAATCCTAGCCATAACATTAAATGAAATTCAATCTTTTTAATAAGTGAACTTTTTTACAAAAAACAAAAGTATGTTTTTTGTATAATGTTCCATGTTATCTTTAATGATATCGTTACCCTCTGGAACATAACACCAATAGTTAAAGACTAACTGAACAAGGCAGTTGACCTTATCATTAGATTTATAGTATTCAAAAATAAAAGAAGAGTTTGACAATATGCAAACAAGTTTTTTTAATTCCTACAATACAAAACAATTTATTCACATTAATTTATATAATTTCTATATATAATTACTCACTTTAAAATTAAAACATCTGGTAGAATATATTTGATATATATTCTATATTCTATAGATCTCGATAACATTGTTCCTATTATTCATGAAATTTAAAATGTGTAATTTCTTCAGGGTTAAAATTTATACTGTTTGGGAAATCTGTAAGTATGTTTATGATTTTATATAACATTTTTTTTATACTGTAGAAATACAATTTTAAAACAATAATACTGAAGAAATTACGTTTTAAGAATTCTAAAAATCTTATATATTTACGTATTACGTATATTAACATTTCATACAAATGCAGCTAAATGATTTGTGTATGGTACAACGTTATAATAAAACTCAGATGTTACACACAATTTTAAATAAATTATTTAATCGTATTCTTTTATTAAAAGTAATAATTTCAAAATAATTGAAAATTGTAACAAGAAATCAAACTATAAATATAACATTATATTTCATTACAATTTAAAAAAAAAAATTAAGCAAACCGAAATAATTTTATTCGTACGTAAGACAATAAAATGTAATTCATACTTATATGCTTTTTCCAATTTCCACAATTTTTGTACAATATGTACATTCCATTAAATGTCTAATAATATTTTATTCTTTTTAAAATATGTCTTATTATTTTTTACTTTCTATTTATTTAAAATTAAATCTACGTGATATATTAATTTTTATATGTCAGAATGCCATTTCAGTAAAACAATATTATTTATACATTTTGTATTATTTTTTAAAACTATTAGGAACATATATAATTATTTTTCAAATTATTTAAACAATAATATTATAAATTGTTTAATAAAACTTTCATTTAATATCATAAACTTAATAAAACTGCTCTTTTATTAATAGAAATAAAAGTGTGTGTATTCTTGCTTGTATACCTGTACGACTGTAATACATAAACATGCACGTAAATGATATGCATTATTACAATTTTTTTAACATTGTAATGAACATTACATTTATTTTGTCACAGATACACATCAAATTAGTTATGACTAATGTAAACTATTTAAACTTATGTAAACTGTTTAAGTAAATTATTTTAATAATAAATAAATTTTTAATCATGTATTATAAATACTCGTATAAATGTTTATTATTAGGACATAAATTTCTCTATAAAAGAAATATAAATTATTGTTTTGTTGTATTGAATTTTACTGATTTTTGTACCAAACATTTATACCAGAACTGCATTGTACAAAGTGCATATTTTTCTTTAAAGTACACGATTGCATAAAGTCATTCATCAAGAAGTGGGAGTGGATTGAATTTAGTATAGAAAATAAAAGATATTAATAAATATTGTGAAATTTTTGACTGAGTAATATAATTTATAAGATTTCCAGTTTTATATTATAGGAGTTTTTTATTATTTTGTAATTAAATTTTAAACTAAATAAATTAATATTACATTACTTCTATTTCATTCGTACAACTTGTACTTAATATATCAACTATTTTCCCAATAATAATTTTAAGTGTGTTGAATAGTTTCATTTTATTCAGTTACATATTACTCTGTCTACGTCAGTAAATAATTATACTTCACAAAACTGAAATACAGCGTCATCTCACAAACTCATAAGGATTAAATTTAATTTTGGACGTTCCAGGATATTGCGAGCAGAAAATGGTACAGAGAATATACCGACAATTTTTAACGGTTTACCTTTCATTAATATGTCATTACATTTGTATTTTGTTAAGGATTTTATTTTTT
>JABFOX010000121.1:0-21208 GCA_022817665.1 Axea sp. ZL-2020
TTCTTTAACTCTGACTTTTCCGTCGCAGACACTATCAATGCGATATTATTCTGTACAAAACATGTGCGATAATATTTTATCTGAAAACATAAGAATAATTGTTTTTATCATTTATTTTATTCAATGAAACAAATAAAACTAAACTCTAACATTTTATATACGTACATTTACAAAAAAAATAACTGCAAAATTTGAACAATTTAATTAAACTGATATAATTTAACTTGAATTTTTTGTAGTTCAGTATCTTTAGTAAAAAACTTAATAATAAGTTTTTAATGATTTCCTAAAAGTATACTAATCCTTTTGATGAAATTATACTATCCTTGATGAAATTATGCACCGTTTATTTGTAATACAAATGAGGAAATCTTTTTGCAATCCAGATAATACAGTTGGTTTTATTGATTCTACTTAACCGAGAAAATAGAATTCGTTCGGTCATATCAACGTGTACAAAAATTACATTTGATAGTATAAGCAACTGAGAAACGGTACGAATATAGTTCTAATGATTAATTTCTCTCTTGCAATTAATAAATATTGTTTTAATGATTTGAGTACCATTAAAGCAATACGTAGCATAATTTTTCAACTTGCAAAGATTTATTAGTCGAATACACATCGAAACACTCCGATGCATCATTTCAAAATATGGAATATAGTATAATTTTTAAAGTGGAACATTTGTACAAGAATTCCCAAACATCTATTTTAACAACGGTTTTCGTTTCGGATTTTTTTCTCAATTTACTTTGATGCTATCATCAATTCTAACAATAACTATTTTCACACCTGCTTAATGCGACTTTGCTTAAGTATTCAGAAATATTAAACAAATTTTATCGTTTAATATAATATATAATATAAAATATAAAAAAATATAAAAACACATATATAATTTGCTTTATAAATATGCACATTAAAAAATTGTAAGATCAACGAATTATCTCTTGAATTATCAACCAAATTTAGAAACTGACTATCCTAAATTTAAGGCAAGATGTGATTTCAGACCCTTTTTAATGTCAGTTCTTCACACTGTCTTTTTCTTTATCAACATAACTGGATAAATGACATAAAATTCAAACATTGCGTAATTTTTGGGACACGGCATATCATCGGCTAACTTAATATTTACTTTACTACTTTTTAGAAGTTATTATTGCAGAGATTGTTTTCATTATTTAAGTATAATACTATCTCATAATTACTATTAAATATGCCGAAGAAAAAATACAAATAATTAAATGAGAAGCCTTTAAAATATTTCTTCTTAAACTTCTATGAACGTAAGTATGTAAAGATATCAAGTTTATGTTAAAAATCTGATTGATGATGTCGAATACTGACGGTATAATACGAAGTTTAACATGATTAAGTTTTTGTTATGAAACTTATGGAAGATAATGCATAACAAATGTAACCAAATTTAATAAACACAAATCATTTTTATATACTGACTAATACTTTTATACAAAAATAATAAATTATTTTAACTGATTGTTAAATTTCAATGTGTTATTTTAAACTATATTATGAAAAAAACTATGTTATGAAATAAATATGAATATATACATAAAAAGAAAAAAATATGTTTTGTTAAAATAATGGTTCTTATTTATTCATTAATAGAATGTTCAATAATTAAACTTTTTTTAAAATGATATATGTACATTATTAAATTAATAAAAACACTACATGAAGCTAGTAATTTTGCTGATACTTTTATTTTTCAAATTCCACATTACTAATTTTCTCATAAACGCAGCAGAAATTTGAGATATTATTTTGTGTCAAGTTTTATTAATAAAACACGTTTAACATTGCTATTAATTTAATTAATTAATTTATTCGTCAAATGGTAATAGTCATTTTATATTATACCGTAAAATTTATTGAATTAATTAATACTTAACATTTAATATTATATATATAATGCATTATTATGTTATGAACAAAAATTTTTATTCATAAAGTTTTGCGTTACAAAGTTTTGTATAATATATTTAATCCATAATAATAAATTATAAATTTATTCATTTATTTAATTAATTACAATAAACGCATAATTTCAAGAGGTTTAATAGTTAAGCAGCAATGAAATTAAATGTACAATGCTTGAATAGATGACTACCGATTAACTTGAAAGTTTATAAAATAAAATTCTTTCAGGGTCAAAACGAATAAAAGAGTAAAGAAAAATGTATAAAATGTAATATTCTTCCAGAAGTATTTTGTACCTCTGCTAAAATTGATGATTATTATTCTGTAGCGTATACACGACCAAAATGATATCAATTGTTATAATACAATTTATTAATACCTTCAAAATAAAACTATTTTTTATTATAATATAAAATAGCTGAGTAAACAATATTAGAAACTTTTTTACTATGAATGCTTCTTTGAATTAAATTTTATTACTCTTTTAGAACGTTTCTATTAAAATAAAAATTACATATTCAGAATATAAAAGTGATGTAAATATAACATAATTCTTTCTTCTTTTGCAAAATGAACCCTGTATATTTCTTATGGAAAAGAAGATTTCGATAAATTATTTCAATTTTCTATATGTGCTCTTTATCATAATATTATACATGCAATTGAATAAACATTATATTTTAGATTATAACTTATTCGTATTCAATTGAACAAAAAGTATTTGTTAAATTGAAAAATTATGTGAGATATGTGTTCATATATTTACAATTTTTATTCTATTAATCTTTATTTATTATATTTTGCATAATAATTCACGTCAATTCATATTTAATATAATTATATGTAAATACTATTGTTCCGCTCGTTAAATCGATAAAACTGTGTTTTGTTCAACATCGGCTTTTGTAAATGAATTATTATTTAATTCCTGTATATCTATCCGTGTAAGTTGTTAAGTAATATTTATTTATTAATCATTCATATTTGCAAATCGGATGAGTATTTAATTATATGCGTACAAAAAAAGTTAAATCTTTTCGTTTAAAATACATTGCGACCTGAAAATTATATTGACTGCCAATGCTTTAGAAGAAATATTCCAACTCTTTATTAACTCCTAATTAAATTACTATCGACTCCACAACTTTATGTACATTTGTACAGCAAACACACAATAAATATTTCTGTGTAATAAAATGCACTTATTTCTTTGGTTAAATATATAATAACACTTATATTCCTTAACAAATAATTGTATATAATTGCAATTAATAATTTACGAATTAACAAATAATACTTGAAGAATGAAAATGTTTTTCCGTTAGATTTCTCACTTATAACGAAATTTATTTATCATATTTAACTCTAAATAACTGAATTAATTTGATTGAATTGAGTAATTAAAAATATACTTTATTTTTATTCTACAAATTCGAATAGTTTTTTTACTGAAATTCTTACAATAGTTTTGATACTAAATTGTTCAATATACGCAGGGTGAGATTTTTATCTTGAGAACACGAAATATCTTTAAAACCACAAGCAAATTTGTTTGTCTCGAAGAGGCATATCCAATAGCATCTCATAATTTTTTATGCTCCGCGTTATCGTAAATGACTTTCAACACTGTTGTGCAATATTCAGCGTTGCAGTTTAAGATGAAACCTCGATAACTTTTATCACAGTCGAATTAATCTCGGTTGGACTTTCAGCGTGTGCATTTTTTTTTTTTTTTTTTTTTGAGACATCTTTCCCGCACACTTTACAAATAACGAAATAAAATATGGCGAAAATGTATGTTATTTGCTTTCATGTATACTATCACGAGACACGAACAAAACGTTACTATTAACCGGTTCATATCTACATGCAGCGTATTTGCAAGTTCTTCGTTGAGGCGCGAAAAAACGTTAAGCTCTGGTTCTGGGGAAAAGAGAATGCAATTCGAAATAAACATAGTTCGACACAAAAACTGAGCTAACTTATTTGCCAACCCTATACTGCGATACTGAATGAGTTTCATGGCAAATTCTAATTGACGATAATGACGAATTCTGGTTTATAAGAAAAGTGCTGAACGAACAAAATTTCTGATGTTTTATACTCCTCGTCAGAAAAGATATCAACGATATTTTATACGTGCTTACTAACGAAAGTAACATCTCGCGCATATATATCCTATATAATGTGTAATATAAATACAATGACGTGCATATATTTTTAATTCGTTCAAATTTAAATTTTCCACAAAGCTCCATTAATTTTTCATGCACCGTGCGACTTCGCAAGAAGGGGGGTATGCATCCGCAAGTCATTTTTATGTGTCAAGTGAGGCGCACGGCGGATGCATACGTCCGGACCAAACATCTTGATTATGTCGAGAGCGTTTAGAAACAGCCGCAATATTTTCTGTAACACAAAGTAACCGTTCCCAGAGCAAAAATGACTTGGAAATGGAAACAAACTGTTTCGTGCAAAAATTGTTTCTTCATTTTTCAACGTGAAATTCGGAATCAGCACTCTGATAAATTAATTCTCGGAATAAAGAAATTATACACGCGTGTTAGACTTCTGAATACGCGTGAAATGCAGCATATAAGAGGAAACTGGTTCAATTAATTCGAATATAAATATTCTTCTGACAGAAATGTCATCTAATAAAAATTTTGGTCACTGCCTGACAATCATTTTAGAGTAAATACCCTAATAGACATTCTAAATATAAAATACAACGCTTAAAAGGCTTGAATAAATTCTATGTATGAATATTAAATGCTAAAAAGCAGTGAGACGTTTATAAATATAATCCCCGTCTAACCTGTTTATCCCACCCATCGTTTGTACAACATAAAAACAATATCAAATTTAATTTTTAAAGTGACGAATTCTGGTAGACTATTTCAATGAACCAATGGAATGCATATTCAATTTTTTAACTAATAAAGACGATTCTTTGACATTTTGGACTCATCTGCGTCTATGTTTTTGAATCTTATAACGGTACAAATTTCAGGAGACAAAAAAATATACGTAAAAAGTTTTTGTCGAATAAACTGAATTTTATCGATGTAATCATACTTGTGAATTTACACAAATTAAATATGCGCACTGCTAAACTTGTAATAACAAATAATATTTAGGTTATAAATGAGATTCAATGCTTTTCTTTTGTATTTCTAACACTCTTTCGTTCTGATGCATAGTAGATTCCTTTATTCTCTAGGTTTCTCTACAGTTTTACGTACTTTACTTACTCTTGCCACAGAAATAGTCTTACCAGGGTCGACCTTTCGTCCCTCTTATCACAGTTCTCTTCTACGGTATCCCCATACCTCGCAGAAAGTATTAAAGTCCACTTTGTGGTCGTTCAATCATAGTTCAATCAAAAAAAATAATAAAATTTTCTAAGGAGCCTTAGTTGTTTATCTACACTATTACATTCTCACTGATTCCACTATTTTTCCTCTACCTTTTCCCCTCTGTCCCTCAAATCACCTTAATACTATTTCACGGTGTATTCAAGGCACTCACGTCAAGTCTGACGCCCCGGAACTGTATTTGTACACCTTCTATGACTACAGTGGCTAAACTTGTTGACAACTTCCACCCTGCATACTTGACTACATACTTAACATATGTAGAAAAAATGTGATTAGATTTGAATTATTTTGTTTAGGCGAAACAATTCATATCAATACTAGTGCGTTATAAATTAATTTCATAACAATCCAACGAAATATGCTTTTTATATTATCAATTTTTATATCATTTCTTCAAAAGTAGTTAAACTTGATAATTTTCTATCAAGTGGTAAGTTGCAAGACTCACATATTGACCAATGATTATTTCTGTACTGTTCAATAATTTAATGAGCAAATCCAATTATAGCAAATGAAACATCAAAGTAAATTCCGAAGTTCATATTTAATAATGATCTGACACAGATAAGATCACTCGCGTTATACGAAGGGTTATTGACCTTTCAAAATATCGCAAGACTTACGCCATCAGTCATATTGGTTCAATATGGTATATACGTAACAGACATGTAAGTAGCAGCTTGGTCCTAGACGTCTTTAGCGTGCAAGAAGTATTCGATCGATCACGATGGCTTTCTTTGAATTGTATAAGGTACACGACAAGGCAGAGATATCACAGCTTTGATAAGTCGATTATTGTTGTTCTTAAACAATAACGAGGTAACTGAGTAATTTTGATAATCCATCTATGCTAAATAAAGAAATGTAAGTCCCGATGTACAAATCTGATAAATGTTTTCTTTTATTCGTGTTAAAGATAGGTTAGCTTCGTATTAGATTGTTTTTATCATATTTGATTTTTGATATCATTTCTTTATTGTATTTACACTTATTTTTCTTTTATACATTTTAAACATTCAACTTACGAGTCTGTCCAATAAATCTTTTGATTCGCAATAAAGATTAGTTAATGAGATATAACCAAGTTTTCCAATTTTCGGCAAAAAGTATAATTCAATGAAATAAAACAAAACTTTTGTTAGTTTGATAATAAATAATATTTCATTCAATATATAAAATCGATCGAACTAAAAAATTGCGTGTTTAATATTTTTGAAAGAATATCATTCAAAATAGTACCAAATTTGATCCAAGTGTAGTCCCTGAAAATGATGTGTTGAACACAATTTGTAAGTAATTTATGTATTTATACAGTAAATTTGTATTACGTTAGATATATTGGACACGATTAAGAACAAAAGAAAGGTCTTGTGTCTTAAACTATCAAAAATATGAAATAGAAAATTGAGGTGGATGAATTAGTGAAATGGATCAAATAAATAATGGATAGGACATATTGGAAAGCCGGATATATTATAATTCTATTCCTCATATTTTTATGTATGAAATGCAACGCATGATACCACAATTTGTTCCAATGTGAAAACGATAAGAAAGAGTCATTGGAACAGAAATCTGATGCTTATCGGAGATCATCAAGATCGACTCAAGTTTCAAATCAAAACAATGGCTTATAAGAAGTCGAATCAATGAAAACACATTGTACATATGACTGGATAAACAAGCTATTCTTTCATTTGCCAAATTCGCGAAAAAATTTTCAATGAAAATTTACAAAGAAATAAATTTTCATTAAACCTTGGGTCGATCAGCCACTATTACAAATATTTGGATTGAAATGAAAATCAATAAGATTATAGAAATCACGGTAATATCCAGTACAACTCATTATAAGAGTTACTTTATTTCATTATTAACAACGACTTGTAAATTATCATATTTTTTAATACTAACAATCGAATTGTGTGAAAAGTCATCTATAGTATCAATATAAACTATTTTTTATAGTAGTTTTCTAAAAGAACAAATCTGTCCATCAATAATTAATTCTGACTGATATGAACGATTTTTCACAAAATTCGAATGTTAATAACGAAAAATATAAGAATTTACTAGTCGGCATTAATAATAATAATATTGTATTCTCAAAAATAGGATGATCCAATTCTTCATCACAAGAAGTTTGCTTTAACTTTATTATATAATATTATATAATATTATATAATATTACATCAAGAAGCTGACTGGTATCTGTGCGTCCAAAGCACGTAGTTCGTCTAAGTCTTACTGATGAGTTCAAAGGTGAATTACAGAATGAAACGCCATCTCTTGGAATCATGCATATACAAGGGTGGACTGAAAAGTAACGCACAATAATTTTTTTCTGTATTGGTATTGCAGCTGGAATATTGAAATTTCACCAAAAAATAGTTTCAAGCATCCACTACAGACGCTATTTTACTCTCAAAGAAAAACATTTCATAGCTATATTTTCACGAAAAAAGGAAGATATTATAATATAATTATATAATTTTGTTTTATATATTAATATTTTACTTTATAGGCTATTTTAATTAATTGATTTGAAAATGCTTTCAATCAATAATGCTTTTTAATAATAAATATAAAATTATAAGTTTGCATTATTAAGACAAAATAAAAAATGTACATTACAAAATATTTTTAAACAATATAAAAATGTTAAAACAAATATTTTGTGATTTCATAAAGTAATTTTAGATCGCGTGTATGATACATCCCAACGAAGCACGGAATTTTTCACAATAAATTGTAATAATGATACAGAAGTGTAGATTTTCTTTTACAAACGTGATCCTGCTTAGAATCATTCGTATGTCAGTCGTCGCTGGAATGAACAAAGTAAGGAATGGTCGAATGGTGTTTTAGAAACCTCTCTTTGTCTTTCATTTTTTTTTTATTCTTGTACTTGACGGACTCTTTCTCTTGTACAATACATACATGTTGCAGAAGGTAATGTTACGAGGTTGGAGGTAAAATTTATGTCAGTAACGTGCACTGTGTCAACGCTACGTGCTTGGCGCAAAACTAAGCGGAGATATGCAACAGAAACCGGAGATCGAAGCCCATAGTCTCGTTTCTCATCAAAAAGAGCCGAATGCCGTACAGCGATGAAATATTAGAGCAACATAAACAAGTAAAATGAATTATTTGACTATGTTTAGAAGTGATGCTCTAATCAATTTAATTTATAAATGAAATGATCATTTCAAAATTATAAATAATAATTTTAAATTCCATATAATCAAGAATAATTTATTGAATTATTTAACAATTTTGTACGATATTAAATAGCGTAATGTATTTGATTATGGATATATATGATATATATGGATATGGATATAATGGATATATATGTTCATATGCACCGTAAAATTAATGTTTACTTAAATTAAATAAAATTTATTTACGACTTTAAATAAAAATACTTTAATTACACCAATTTAATTTTACAAAAAATTCTTATTAAAAGTATAACTGTTCCAACATTTGTAAATTTACTCTATATTTATGCTTTAAAATTAAAATACGAAACGATTGACAGTATTATAAATATATTTTATTTTTGATTTATCAAATAATGTGTTAATTTCACATAATAATGTAAAATATATTCGTATTACGCATAACGTGACATCGTTTATAGAAAAGAAGGAAGTAAATTTTAAAAATTGAGATGTAATTCATTATAGTTTTCATTTTACGCACAATGCGCTCAACGGAATAAAGAAAAACAACATAGCAATATGCAATCAAACTTGATCCTGCGGTTAACTTTTGCAAAAGTTACGGTTCACTTTATGATCGAACTTCGACTGGCATAGCAGTACATGCGATCAAAAAGAAAATTCCAAACTAGTTTACAAAGATGATTATTATGCCAGTACTTACAAGTTTAGTAAATAAAAATTTATTTGAAAATACACATAGAACACTTATATAAGATTAATCAGATTTTTTATAGTACCAAAAGTTTTCGACGCTGTTCTTCAAAAGTAAAAAAGAATCAATTATTGTATCTGAATGAACATGTATTAAAGACTTGATCAACGGATAAAAATCAATTCGTTCAACAAATGTCGAAATGTACTTAAAAAAACAATTCGTTTGAAATTGAACATTTTTTTAATGAAAAGTAATGAAATTATAACGTATATTATTTGTTCAGCTACGTTTAGTACTAATTGAATAAAAGTCAAAGATATTTAATTTAAGTCATGAATTCAGTCATGATTGAGAGAAATTGTTTGTATTAAAACTACATGTAAACTTAAATTCTTTAATAAAGAATGGGGATTGTGATTTAAAAGTTACTACTTACTCCATGGATACAATATGTGGAGATAAAGGAATTCTTAATGAACAGTTTTATTTAAACATGTTTTGATATCAACAAAACCATGACTTATCTGTTAACAATTAATCATTTTTTATTATTATTAATTTTATTCTCTATCAAGAAAAACATATTTGCACTTATTTGCGTTATTACTCGAATAATATCACTAATCTTATTTAATTCTATCAGTTAATTATTCCACACTAAGAACAGTGGGTAGTCTATCAACCAATTAAATTTTACTACACATAAATTGCATTATAAGCAATTATATATGTATGCGGTATTCAAAAAAGCCCGCGTTCTGACCATGTTGTAAACTCGGACTCATTAGAGGGCGCACGAATTCTCGCAAAGGACTTGGTGTTCAGAATGATATAAAGTCATCGCGCGAAACCATCGAAACGCTTGCTAGACTCATTCCCTCTTTAGCAAATAAAGATTACTACGATAAAGCTTTAACTACTCACCATGGGAAATGGGCTCGTCCTTAGCCTATCCTGATTCTGTTCGCCTCAGGTTACCGCATCCTTGGACGGTTTCCTATCAGGTCATCATGATGTGCTCTTTAGTATTTTTAAAATTTATCTCACCCAGAAGTTAACTTGCCAGAATCAAAACATGGACACTCATGTATATGAGCGACTCACTTTAATATCCCTTGATACCGATTATTCCTGTCTCAAGAACTCGTAAATGTTTTTCAAAATCGCGGACAAAAAGAACAATGTGACTAATTTTCCAAACAACTTAACAGTAATGACTGCCCCCGTAGTCTTTTTCAAAGAAAATCCGACTGACGCATGCGTAGAACATGCCTAATGCGATCCAGCACTCGATATATTGATCTTTATCGACGATATAGCATCACAATGCAAATGACACCGCGAAATAAAATGAAAATAGTTAATACCAGTTACAACATCCACCAAAAAAATATAGATATGTGGACTTTTTGTCTCATAAATTCCATGTATTGAACGGTAATAATAGGATGGGAGGCATTCTTCATAATACATTAGCGCAAGAGACCACCTCTTTGCTTGGAACATCTAGAATTTCCTTCATTCGGCCTAATTCGAAAAGTATCATTCGATTTTTCCAATCTTTAACATTAGTGTGACGTGGCTAAGGAAATAAATGGTTTAAATACTAATGGTCATTATTTGCCAAGAAAACAATTCAGCCATCTTCAGCAACTAGACATGTGAACCATTTCATAGGATAAAACACATTCTCCATGATACTCCTTAAGCTTTTCTTCATTTTCTTTGGTGACTTTTTCTTAGTAGAAATACTACTTCGTAAGGATGCAAAAGGAACGTTTCTCCATGATCTTATTCTCAAATATTTAAATAGACTGGCAAAAGTTTTCTAACCAAAATACTGACTGAACATTTCATATACGCACTAGTACAAGATTGTACTACCGTAGAATGAATTGAATTGATTACAGCCCCACCTCTTGCAAATTATCAAACGGCTCTCTTAAAGAAGCTTAAATACCGTTTCAACAGGGATATAGAGTTGAGATTGTGTTAAAAAATAAAATCACATATAATTCAAAAATAGTTTATTTCAGTAAAACCTCGTATCGAAATTCATGAATACTCAAACGAATGAGAATAGAATTCTTTTATTATCACTATAGCACATCTTAAATCAACAAAAATTATAACTACCTCATCGGGGTGAACGACGCCTTCAAACAAAGATTCGGTGAAATGCAAAACCCACCATTCTCGCACCCGCTTTCCGTCTTATCCTCAACTTACCGTTTTAACTTTAGACTTTTAACTTACCCTTTTCACACAACTCACTGTTTTAACACACATCTCTGTAGTTGGCCACGAACCCTTTCACCAAGTTTAGTGTTTTGCACACAGTACTTTTAACTACACCATACTCGTATTCAACACTTAAGTTCAGAAGTTGAACTTCGAAACAAATAAAATAAGTTGTAGTTTGGAACCAATAAATAAGGTTATTCTATCATAAAAAACGATGATTCTATTAGCAACAGTAGCAGAGAAATGCACAATGATTATGATAAATTATATAAATTCTAAACGATAAACAATGTTTTCTGACTTCCGTTTGATATATTATTAAGACTATGGATCGTATAATACAAAATATTGTAATCTTTTCTAAAATATGTTTGTAGTTTTGAAAATGGACCAGTGAACGACTCGACACTTCAATTAATTTATTAATTTATACAACAAATATTTACAGCAAATATATAAATATGCATATGAAACATTATATCAGTTTCTAATAACATTAAATAAACAATTTATACCAACGAGTTTCTAGTATTATGCAAAAAAGACGTTAAAAATCATTCAAAAAATTAATTAATAAAGTGTATAAGATGAAATGTAACGACTTTCTTTTAAAGAAAAAGGAAATTATAAAGAAATGCATTTTTAACAGAAATAGAGATATATTGAACGAAAAAAATCGATTAAATATTAATTTTGTAATAATACTGTATTTACTATTTTAATTAACTTTTCATAAAACTAAAATAAAATACAATTATAATACAATATCTTTTAAAAAATGTAAACGAGTAGAAAATGTTGGAACAACTATCAAACGTATATTTATTTTTATCATAAATTTTCATTTCCACCGAACAAAGTGTACGATATTTTAATGGAATATTCGAACATTAATTTGCAAACGATTAGTCACGGTAATATTGAGAAGTATATTACTTGATTACCACTTCATTCGGAATCAGCTCATTTATCTTAAGTGCTATTACAAAATATGCTAATGAAAAAAAGTATCAAGTCAGGAAATTTACATCTTTAGTTCTGCTTAAAGTAAAATAATTAGATAGAGTGGAACGAAAAAAAAAAATGAAAATTAAATCTCAGTGAAAAAAGTGCGAACGACTGCCACGCAGTCATCCGATTACTTGTTATCAAAGCTTGTAGCAAACATTATATATAAGATAATATCGCAGCGTCTACGCCAGTCATAAATCATGTCGTATCTTTTGCATCGAAACGTGGAAGTACCGACGACGCTGGTAGTTTCCACCTTTTTTCACATTTGCAACGATATACCCCACTAAGTGAATGTTTTACCAACGATTAGTTGCTGGTTTTGTCAGTAAGCAGATGTTTAAAGATGGGAACTTATATTTGGTCATGATTGTATTCAAAACTCATGTGGTCAATGCATTTCAGCATTTCAGCTTTCTAAACACATAAAGGGCTAAAATTTCTAATAAAATATCTTTAAGCAACCAGTGGGAGGACCCACAATCGAACAGATTGTATAGTTGAAAGAATCTTTAACATTTCCTATTTTAATAACGTGAAAAATAAGGTTTTTATATTTTATGTTTACTATTAAGATAATTGATTCATAAAACATTACTTTACAATTGTGTATGTAGAGTAGAATGGAATATTATACATTTATGATCAATATTATTTTACATTTAATAAACTTCAGGAAGCTCTCCAGTGTGTTCAATTTGACTAGTATCATATAAAATAATTCTGAATGATTTCATTCTGCACTTTTATCATTTTAAAACAAAAGTGAATAAAAATCAAATATATTTTTAAAATTAAGACTCGGTTTGAACAATCAAAAAAAAATATGGAAAATTATTTAATCTATTTTCCGGATCGTGGAATTTTAATGAGAACTGAAAATTGCTCGAATTTTAATTATAAAAATATTATAATATTCATTAGGAAACAAAGCAAGCTTTTATGTTTGTTACATATATCAGTTTTATTATTGTCAAAATTAACAATGCTAAGGTTTTATCTTTGTAAATTTGCGCTAATCTTTGCAAAGTTTTATTTATACATAATAGATAATCATCATTATTTGTGTACTCACTTTTTTTATTATAATAAACGTTAATTATTCACATATGTAATTCAGCTGTTTATCTATACATTTATTAAAATATTTTTAACATAACGTAAGATAAAAATAACATATTAATGAAATCTAGTATCGTGCACAGATTGTGATAAAATATAATGTATAAAACAAACAAAGCGTTACATGAAAAACAGATTCTATGAACGCAAATGTAATGTCAACCTTCATTCTAAAAATCACATCTCACTTACGAAACATGAAATAGATAATAATAGTATCATTAATTTAATTTAATTATTATAAAATTAAAATTGTATAATCGGAGGAAAATATTCAAAAAAGTTAACTAAAGAATAATTATTATTAAAATAATAAAAAAATTAATATAGTAAAAAAAAATACGATAAATGAAAGGAGAGGTGTAAATGAATTGAGTTTAACATATTAAAATTTATTCAAATGAAAATGGGTAGGAAGAACTAAATTACCGAGTCAAAGTTATCCGTGAAATACGTGACTAGACAAGGATAATTATATAATCAATAAAAATTTGTTTAATAAAACAAATTACTTCAAAACTGAACAAATCAAGAAATAATCAGAAATATCTACAAAACACCTATTATATCTAGAAATTCATATTATATTCAATCATCTAACCTACGTTTCTTTCTAGGAATCCAAGAAATGAAATCAGCAGTCGACTTACGAATCAACGCACGATTTCTATATCAAAGCCTTTCTATTCTAACAAACAAGAACCGTTCGTGAACTTAAACATCCTTCCACCACAACAGAACAATTACTGCTCACAAACATGTTTTCAGAGACACACCACCGACGATTTATACCGCCATAGCATTTTTGAATTAGTAGTGTCAACCCACCTAGAGTGGCACTATATTTGGAATTAGATCCAGTAGAAGGAATTATAGTTCTATCATTTCACTACCAAAGTCATTTCACTCAAACTAGAGTCCAAAACACCAATCTCTCCATCATGTATAAAACTAGGCTCCACAACTAAGCTCTTGCACTATTATTTAGCAATAGCAAGCTCGCTGTCTTCGCTGAATACATTTAAGACGAAACATCCATTCTGGAAGGGAAACAGGCAATAAATATCCTTATTAGTCCAGAAGAATGGTAAATTTAAAATTAAGGATGAGTCACCGCGCAGATCTCTCCACGATTAGATTAAAACACTAGTTCATACGTACATATATCTACTATTATATTTGTTTTATAAAAAGTCTTTGTAGATAAGCATCAATTACATTTCAGAGGAAATAAGTTATTATGTCCTTATTTTAATAATCGTTGTTCCTAATACTGATTCCAACAACTTTTAACAAACTAACATTCGCACAATTTAGGTTAGATAGTATGATCGTGAAAACTGCGAAAGATGTAAAGTGAAATCTACAAAAATAGCGAAAAGTTGTTTTCATTAATCGTTGCTAGATTCATATTTCTGTTGATTATCCTGACACCTTGTAAATTCGCAACAGTTTAAACAACCGCCATATACCTACATGCCCTGATTCTGTCTGATCTCACTTACACAAAACCACTGGCGAGTTTCATTTACCTAATATAACTGATTCAAACAGTTGTAATTATTATGAGTTTGATTGATATATAACAAATTCCACACCATTATTACACTCACTCATTAGTATTTAAAAAGAGTTAATTTTAGGCATTTTTAAATAATGTTTTTTAGTAACCTTGACTTGTGATATTATAAAGTATATTTAAAAAAATGTACTTTTTTTTATTAAAAGATATTATTTAAAAAAATGTATTTTATTTATTAAAAGATATTATTTAAAAAAAATACCCATGTATGGTGTTATTTTATTAATAATATAGTTAAATTTAGTTGAAATTTATAATTTGCAACAAAATGAGGAGTCACAAGAAAAATTGGAAGTATCAGTCCCCACTGAAATACTATCTTTAGCGTATGGTACATACAAATTATTTATACTATCTAAGTCTATGATTTGACTTAATCGAAAAGAAAATAAACATGTTCGATTGGGCAATGAATAGTAAATAAGAAGAAATGAATAATAACTGAAATAGAAAATCAAATAAAGAGAATTTAAAAACTGGATAACATAAGGTAAAATATGAAGTGAAATACAAAATTATGTGGTACCTCAGATTTACGAAAACATATCCCAAATAAAATCCAAAAATAAGTTGGTATGATCAAGTTTAAAAGATGAAAAGATCAAATATTCTTCACATAATAAGTCTCAAAACAAAAACGAAAAACCAATAATTACGAAAAACAGCAAAACCAATAAAAAGTTAGGAGATAGCGTTGGATCAAAAGTACAAATTTATAGATGTGGAAGCCAATAAATAAAGATCTTTAGATAATCCAATAATTCAATGATGAAGTAGGTAGACTGAAAGAGGTTAGGTTGTCGTTGTTTGAATTATTTAACAAATATTCTCAAGTGGGCAGAAATTGCAGCTCCAAAAATGTTGGCAGTATGCAATACATACATCACTGGAACAAAGAGAACGCCACTCACCAGATGTTTATAAGTAATACACTCGATCAAAATATATTAGGGCAAAAGAAACGGTTCATTATACTTACCAATGACAGAAGTGCGCTTGCAATTGTTATTGCAAATTATATTCCAGCTAACGACTAGAAAAGCATAATTGACTTGAAATTATAAAAAAATTTGCATTCGTTCATGCAGCTTATGTAAATCTCGTATAAATTAAAAATGCACCTTTGAATTATAGCCATGATATAAATATTACTGATTTCATAAATATTATATTAAACCAATATTATTTCGAATTTTTACTTTATGCTTTTTTAGTTTGAATCAAATGAGAGTTAAATTGAAATTTGTATTAAAACAAATAACAATATATTGTAATATCGTAAAAGGACAATATTCCAACTAGAAGAATATATAGATATTTTTAGAATGCAATAATGCAACAAAATCATTTAATTTTTTAATAAAGAAATATAGTAAAGTGGAAAGATTACACTATCTAAAAAGAATGTTCCATTAATAATTGATGCTTAAAATAATGAATTAATTTATCTAATAGTTTTTATGAATTCTAATATTTTTTGTTCATAAATTTAATATTCAATATTTATGTTATATTTAATATACCATTTCAGTTGCAATGCAAAACAAAAATACAAAAATGACAAATTTCAAAAATTAATTATTGAATCAATCATTTTGAAACAATTTTTTCTACTTTATTTTCTTTGAATACCTGAATTTATGCTTTGAAAATTTGTTAAATAATTGTTACAAATATCTCAAATACAGTGAATAATTTAACCTAGTATGGACATTTATTAATGATAACAATACCTATTCAAATTGTACTGTACTCAATATTACATTACAATGGGTCTATCAATTGCGAATATCTTCAAGTTTTCAGATGGTGCAGTAATAAATGTCTCCGTAGTATATGAGCGTGTCCATCTAAATACAATTTACGTGGAATATTCTCATCAGTCTTTTACTCCATTTGAATACAGTAAAAAACTGATGAGAATACGATATTATGATTTTTACACAATTTGGTTCCAGTATATATAGGTATATAAATTGCTATACTTTATAAAACAAATTGAAAGTCATAAAAATATTCTTAAAAGTATAAGAATGAGTAACATTAATTATCTCATGAAATCCTAGTAAGAAATGTAACAGAAACTTGTAAAAAAAACTATAAGATAATCGAGCAATAACTTAAAAGTGACTACAAAAGATGGATAAGATCCCCAGCAAACGAAAGCGAGTGCCGCATATGTTAAGCCAAAGGAATAAAGATAACCGTATTTTAAAGTACCATTCTGTGCAGAGTGAACAACTACGAATGTAACCATTGTAGAAAATAGCAATCTAAGATAAAAAGTAAATATAGTGCGTTAATCTTAAATTTCAATAATACCCCTATAGTCTAGTCAATAACAAAATTAAAGCATGAAACACATTTTTCTCTAAATGATGTTTTTCATAATTTCAGTACCTGGTATTTCAAAAAGCAATTATGGGATCTGCTTACAATTCATGTCAAGTTTAATTTAATTTTCAACGTAGCACACGATTCATAACGCATAACGTAACATAAGATTCGTTAACAATGATCGGTAATGATTGATCTTAACAATACTTGTAAGCATTTTCATGCAAAGGTAACGTAATACTTGTGAGTAGACATATACCTTGATTGAGAAAAATTATTACCACTATTTTCTTGAAGTGTACAGGTAATGCAACAAGATAGTAACTACTGCAATCCAGAGAAACATTGTGCTACATTTTATTTTCATGTATTATTTTAAGATACACTTTATAAGGTATTGCGCAATTACTGAAATGCTTTAAATGAGTTTTTGTATATATAGTAATCGTTCACTATTACTTCTCCTCTCCAATACCCCACACCCCCTTCAGACAAATGTTTTCCGAAGCAATTTTTGACGCTGATTACGAACCTGAAAAATGTTAATTTGAAAAAATGTTAGAGACCACTGCAACATTTTTTTCAGATTTATAATCAGCGTCAAATACTGCATTGATTGCATATATTAACACTCTATTGGGAGGAGGAGAGTAACAGTGAATAATTATCTGTACACTCATTGGCTAGAGATCGTTATATCCTCTTGATTTGAAATACCCAAATGTTTCATAGCGTACACCAGCATTTCATTAAACATGATCTTCATTTACAACTACAATATTTCAATTAAATTTGAGTTTGGAGAGATTGAGTTAAATTATTTATATTTATTTTTTCTTCATGCTTTCATCATGCACCTATTAATTAAATTATGATTCAAAATCTACATACTTATTTCAATAAATTATTATATTTATTAACAAATTGAATTGAATAAAACTGCAATACCTGAAATTTAATACGCTTACTCACCATCAGAGAACAGTATCAATATGTATCTGAGACTAATGCCAATCCAGTCGTCTTCATTTAATTTTCAAAACAAAATCAGATCGTTATAATGTGAGAAAACACTTCAAATTCACGGAGTACGAAATTTACCTGTAATATTATATCAGTATAAAGAAATATCTTTATTAGGATATTTTTAAATACGCAGACATGTATAGTAAATATTAATAAATGATAACAAATATAGAAATACATTATGAATTTGTTTTCTGTTTTAGGATTCGTTGTATCAAATAAAAGGATTCCAACAATAAATAGATCTTCGTTCGTACCAGCTTTCAACAGCACTGAATTGGTAATTTAAAATTCATTTAACTTATAATATTTATGTTAATAGATACTACATTTGAAATAAATAATAGTCAATTCCGACTAATATTTAAGATTAATGCATCTTTTAATTTATTATATCAAAATTTCTTCACGGTAAATTATATAATAGGAAGAACCAATTGTTAAATACATGTATACAAATTTGTACATTAATATACATGGCTGTAAATAAATTAAATGAGACGTTACTTTTTATACACATATTTAAAAATAAAAAATGTCTCTAGTAATCATTGCATCGGCCACAAAGGTATTGATTAGTATCCGATAAATGGGTATGATTAATTAAATGGTCAGAAATACTTATTCTGTATTTTGCTGATATGGTAATAATATATGTGGGTAGATCTGAAAATAACGCATAATATTTTTTTGTGCATTGGTATTGTGACTAAAATGTTGAAATTTCACAAAAACATAGTTTGAACCTTTTACTATAGCCACTATTTTGTTCTCATGTACAGCTTTAACGAAAGAAGCATAAATTATGCAATAAAGATGCCACGCACTTGTGAATAGCAGCAAGGTTTGGAGAGATTTTTGTGGGCTAAAAGGTATAACCTAATGAAATTCATAAAGACTCTATCAACGTCTTCAAATGGTGTGCATTTCCAGTTTTTATTTTAATCCAGTTGTGCCCTGTAAACGACAAAAGTAACATACGCTCCACCTTTCTTGCATAGTTCATGCTTTTCTCGCCAGAGCAACGCATGACAACAAAATTGTGTCTATAGTGAAAGGTTCAAATTATATCTTGGTGAAATTTCAACATCCCTACAGCAATACCAATGCAAAAAATAATTATTGCGCGTAACATACTGATTCACCCACGTATATTAGTTAAATTCACTTAAAAGATGTTGACCGAAATTGATATTATTCAAATCATTAATATAACTTTTAATCTTTTCAAGATGATAAAACATGGACTTGCACCGCTCTCAAAATAAACAGCCCACGGAAAATTGCGCAAAACTATTAAGTTCATGATATTGCGTTTGAATTAGTATAATTTAAAATTTACGTTGGTATATAATCATTATACGTAACAAAATTCAACTTGAGGTGTTTACCTTTACCAGAATTATAAACCACGATACAAGTACTATAAGTATGACATAAAGTTAAAGAATAATTCTAAATACCAAAAATAAATTATTTAGAAAAATGAATATAGGAATAAATTTTTATCGTCAATAAAATTTATTATAAGAAATTTTAAAATCATTAAACGTAATTTTAACTTTGTTACCAACTAAATTAGATGAAACGTAACGATGCGAAATCGTGACGAAAGTAGCGTTGCTTGCAACATCGAAAATTTTTCATCGAGGAAATATTTATTTTGTGACAGATATTTTGGAAATGCTAGACACGTGGTTGAAATTGGCCACGAACTAAGTTGCAAGCTCGAGGCATGACGGAAGTTAGGTACATACAGTATTCTGGGCTAATACTCCAACACATCCTTGCCTATCTTCTACTACTATCTTTCACCAACACGAAGATCGTTTATATAATCGCTATTTCATATGTGCTTCTGTATGTGCAATTGTATTCTACAAAACTGTTCATATAAATTCCATATAGAATTAATCAACGATAAATTATTTAGAAATATTAAATGTTGGATTTAAAATTATTATTATCGTCGTTATATATATATATATATATATATATCATACGTTGAAACGTAGTAAAATAATAATTAGTTAATAACATTTATTAACAGGAAATGAGCACACACATCTGTATATAGAAACAAAAACATCATAAAATAGCACATATACTTCAACTTATTACGTTATTTCGTATGAATAAAATATTAAAATATATAAGCTGTAATGATAAAATGTTCATTGTTAAAATATATTTAATTTTACATAAAACAAATTTTCAGTCACAATAAACCAGGTAAAATACAAATGAATTCTATTGTGATTAAAATTACCGTTCAAATTTCTATTAAATTAAACAACATATCACAGAAATAACGTTTATAAATATTATTATTTAATATAATAATTAATAATTGTTCACCGTAGCTGGATATTTGTTCAACCAGGATGAATATTTTCCGAAGCAGTTTTTAGCACCCATTACGAATTTCAATAATAAAAATTTGCAGCGTTCTCTAAATTCTAAATATGCGAGAAATTCTAATTGTTTTCAAGACAATTGCAATTTTCTTTTTGTTAGTTTTACTAGTTTTGAATTACACTACGAATATTGCAAAACTAACAAAAATTTAACTATAACACTTGTAACACTCTAACAAAAATTATACATATAACACTCAATGATGGGAGGGAGGGGTTCTAGTAAAAAATTACATAATAATTAAAAGTACTATATT
>JABFOX010000122.1:0-21191 GCA_022817665.1 Axea sp. ZL-2020
TCATTATTACGCAAATAATCCTTAGCTTCATCCATGCCCAAGAGCGTCATTCCTTTTTTCTCTTCAGACGTTTCGTCGGAAAATTCTAAAGCGTCTTTATTGCTGACGCTATCATTAAATCCTTCCAGGGTATTGAATACTATACCATCTGTCTTTTTTTCTTCCTCAAATGAAAGGTCTTCATCGTTCCTTCTTCTAGTTGCTAAAAACCCGAAGTTGTCGTCAAATTTTGGACTCTTGCCATAAATCCTGTCCGCATCCAATTCTGTGTCGTCGTCCAATTGCTTCTGTCGGTTTCCCTTGACCTTGCTCTTGATTTTGAAACTTTTATTCCACTGTTTATCATCCAAACTGGGATCATTCAAGCATTCGTTCGATGAGAAAAATCGCTGTTCGCTCTCACTACTTGAACTGAATCGAAATTCACTATCTTGCAGACGAAAAGGGCGACCTCGTTCAATCTTGAACGCACTGATATCATCGGAAGAAACAGAGTAGCCCATCTCAACGCTGTTATCATCAAACCGACCAAATCTGCCGTCGACACAGTCAAAAGACCCTGAAGGATGCCTTTCTGGAGTATCAACACTTGACTCTTTGGAAAAGCATGGCGTTTCGGTGCTACTTTGTGGAAAAAACCCCTCGTATGATGAACGATGTTTTATATTTATTGACGAAGTTTCGTAAGTAATTGGAGCTGTTTCAATGGTCATATTATACCTAGAAAAAAGTTTTATCGCGTTAGTTGACTTGTTTTATTTTAAAAAATATCTTTTAAAATTAAATAGTTAAAGATATGTTTGACTTAAGCATCGTAAATTGTTTTAAATTATATTAATCCAAGTTGGTATACATTTTTATTGAAACTTAAATTCAAATTAAAATTTTGAATAAAAATATGATAAAAGTATGGTAATTTAAGAATTGTTATTTTGATATGGACGTAGTTTGAAATCATAAATTTATTAAGAGTAAAGTTTTTAAAATTGATTTATTATCTGGTATGCTGGTAAATTTATTTAAACAAATGAATAATTAACAACATGTATTTTACTTATTTTTAATATTGTTTTAAATACGATTTACGTAACATTTCAAATAAGAATATTCCCATATAAGATAAATAAATATAGTTTCCATTTTAGTGATATGATTTTTTAAAAAGAAAATACAATTATTCTAAATTCTTTATTTATTTAAAACAAGTTATTTCAACACATTTGAATCATATTTGTATTCTTTTCTAGGTGAAAAGAAGTATGTAATTTTTTTCTATTAATTAATAATCATTAAGAATAATCTTAAAAAGTATGAAACTTTTCACGAAAATTGTACTGAACTATTGAAATACATTTCACAAAAATAATAAAAATATTCTACAAAATAACATGCCATACGATTGTGGAACGTTGTATACTATTTATCTAACAAATGTTTAAAACAAATATTGTATTAACAATTTTAAACATGTGGTTTGATATGTAGGTAATAGTTGCTATGAATCCATGCAGAATAAAGCCATAATTTTTGTTACACTAGCCACTTATTGAGTATGGCTGGAACTATAACCAAGCATCTGCTACAGATACAAAAAAATATGTCAAGCGTAATGTACTCATAAACTTTTCTACAGTTGTCAAAAAAAATATTAAAAATAACCGATTTTATTAAATAGACAATTTTTATTATCTGGATTTAAATCCATGTTTTTTACTTGATATTTCGAAGTTTAGCGCCTGAAATAAACTAAGATTTGATGTTGAATTATTAATTCATTGTAAATAATTATTAGTAAAATAAATAACATAAATTGTCGAACTTTCAATAAAACATGTTACTTAGTAACTGTTAAATCATATACTATCAAACAGGTATTAAAGTACGTATGATCGAAAATGATTCTAGTATTCTTTGCGATCTTTTAACCAAATTTAAACATCTATTAATATTGAATTATTATTAGTTCATTTATTCACTATTGCCGAATTCTGCACATTCCAATTTTTAATTCACGAAAGTTTATACAACCCTTTATTTACATTTTTTTATACAATCAAAATATTTTACTTTTATATTAATAAACTTCAATGAATTATTTGTTTAATCTATCTACATATATAATATCAAAAAATGATAATGCTAATAAAATAAAATATTGTAAGATAGTGTGTGTAAATGTGTATGTATCATATTGTACCAAGATAATAAAATGGGTGAGACTGAATCAGATTATTTGATAATCTAAATCAAATTATTTATATAAAAATTTATAAACGTAAATACCTCAGCGAGTATAAGTTATTATTATTTTATACATCAATTATCCTATGTAATATTTATTAAGTTATCGTTATAAAGCGTTACAACATAATTATTTTATATGCTCATTGGACGATTTTTTTATTAATTATCTTTCTGGGATTTTAGTTTTGTATACGTGTTAGCATTTCAATAAAAGGATAAATGTTTTAGTTAAGAAATTTTCTAATCAAACTGTCTACATTAACACATCAATTGTCAGCATTGTCAGTTTCATTGTATAAACATGTTCCAAGTTTTTGTATAAACCTTTCTTTTTTTGTGTGTTGAAAATTTTAAAATAATAAACTCCAATAACAAGAATTAAAAAAATTTGTTTGAATTATCCTGATAAAGTAAACTTGTATACATCAAAGAAAAAGTCCGAAAATAATTTTGTAATAGTCTGGATTTTAATTACTACTAAAATATATTTAAAATCAAAATTATTTTTGTGTATAAATTGCAAACTAAAAAATAACTTACAATAATATTAATCAATAAATTAAAAAAAATCGGTTAATGATTAATATATTACGCGCTAAAAATTGTTATTACAACTAAATGTACTTATATAAGATAAATAAATATAGTTTCTCTATTAGTGATATGATTTTTTTTTAAATATAATTCATTAAGATTGAAGATACACAATTTATTGTAATTTTAATCTGAAAATATAATAAAATACAGAAATCAAGCTTATTATCATGTAATCTTATAAAATTAGCAAGTAATTTGTAGGTTGCGCAATAAATATTATTGTTAGACCAAGTCAAAATAATAATAATATTACAAATGAATAATCACTACTACAAATTCTTATAAGCATACAAATAAATGATGAATGCAAAATTTAAAAATTCTTTCACCCTGCGATTAATTAAACACATTTATTGCAATTTATATAATTAAATATTACTGTCTTTATTAAATCAGATATTACTATAAAAGTACAAGTATTTTTTATCACTGTAAAACGTTTTTGTTTGAAATAATAATAACCATTCTCGCTTGAACACGAATATAAACACATACTTATTAACAGCCCAAAGCTCCGAAAAAGTAAAGATAAGAGCAAACTAGATTGCTGATTAAAAACATGTTGTCGCGTAATTCCAATTGAAAATCGCCGAATCTACGGAAAAAAGCATACCCTTTGAAAATCGATTGTCTTCAAACTTTTTCGTTTCTCATAATAATTCTTATGAAATGGCGGTAGCAGCCGGCACACTTGTCGACGAGGAATTAAACGATAATGCATAAAGATTTACATCAGGAACAAACAATGGCATCCAAATGAAGAGAAACAGGGACAAGAGCTTGGCGAACAATGCGATGATAAAAAGTCGGCAATCCGATTTACGTACCTTCTGTCTTGCCCTTTGAAAGTCGGTGACGCGACAGGCTCTTCCATTTCGTCCTCCTCTCGGCTGGAGTTGCTAACCCCCCCGAGCCATCCCTCAACCGTGGTTCTGGCTGCGGCCAACGCAATGTTCCTTGCGGTTTCGTCCCTAGCACAAAGCGGCGCCAGAAATCTGCTCACTAGTTCAACCTCTTCGCCCTTGGTCGAGGGCTCACTCCTGGGCACACCGTTCGAATCCTCATACATTTTCCTTCAACTTATTTAACAACAAACTAACGTGACATTGCGTTTCTGCAGTATGAATACCTTTTCTTTTTTTGGATATTGCTCCACTCCTAACCTGCTTTTCGGGTAACTCACAGATCGCATCGAAACAAAAAGCAAGATTATCTTATACAGATAATTACCCAAGTTAAGGGAAAATTACCTTCCCTTTATAATCTTATGTGATCACAGAGTTGATAATTTGTTGCAAAACCAACAGTGGCGCAATGTCAATTTGATCCTTCCAATTCTATATCAATCGAAATCTTCGAATCTAACTGATTCCGATCAAATTATTGACGTCTATTCCCAGAAGGCTCCTTCGGTTAATCTGCAAACAGAAGAGAAAAATAGGGTCAGTCTTGATCTGATGCAAGACAAAACGTTCGATTGCAAACAGTGGGTTCAACGAATTTGGTGGAATTACCACAACTTTAAATACATTGCATAATCGAAATTTCTTGGAAATGATTCCGCGGCCATCGCGGACGCAATTGCAGTTGCACGTACAGTTATAACCAGCTCACTCCAAGTATTCGCAATGTGCCGCTGACCTAAACTTCTGCATCCTATCTGGCATGCTTATCGCAACTAATTTTAGATGCAATCCAAAACACATCGGCTGCATACGACTCGGGTCGAAACACTCTCTGGAAAAAGGTGTACGGCTCTCATCGAAACATTTGCTGCCTCGTTTCTCGAACAGCTTCACATTCGGAGGGTTTTGTTTTCGTGGATGCTTCAGTGAATTCGAATGTAAATGGCTTAGAGTTGATCTTACTATTTTTAGAAGCGTGAGAAATTTGTGGTATGGATTTTTACGTTTAAAATCTGTTGAAATTGTAATGTAACCGATTGTGAACAACAAAAGTAATTTTATCAAAAAAGTGATCAATTTAATCATTTTCGTTGGACCGATGAAAAATAAATGTATACGTATTACTTAAAAAGTTCAATGAACTTTGTGAACAATAAATAAACATATTAAAAAGACGTAATTTCCTACTGCACAGTATGATTCAGTTATTCATTTTGCTTAAAATTTATAACTTATTACAAATTGAATTGTATATTAATGATTTTTGCGTGTATTAGTAGAGTATGCCAAAAAACCTGGTATATTTACAAATAAAATTTTTATGACAAATTTCAGTGCCAATAAAATTGTTGAACATTAAATATATTTAATAAACTTTATATAAATTACTCGCTGCTATAAAACTGTAAATTAACTCAAATATAAATCTTATTTACGTATTTGTATATTTATAATACAATAAAATGCAATGGAAATTAAATGTTTATTGTAATAAAAGTAAAAAAGTGAGAACAAAATTGAAGAGGAATAAGGGAATTCGTATTATTAAAAATTTGTTCGTCATAAATCAAAGCTCAAAATTTTTAAAACAAAAACATAAAATATCGTCAGAATTCTTCAATATCGACCAGTCTCTTTTCATTAGCGAAAACAGACGTTATCGATTGGTGGTGACTGAGTGTTAATATATCTTACAAGATAAAAATAGCAACGATTGCACAATTAAGCGTTATATTGGAATGCAACGGCGCTCGAGTCGGCCCTTTGATTGATCTCCAAAGGCCTAGGTCAAGATTGCCAAGATTGAGGGTACGGTGAAAGTCACGAATGAATTGAAGAATCGACCGCTAACAACGAAGCAAACAAAAATTAAAAGATAAATGACATCAGTCGATCCCGATTTAGTGAATTGTATCGAATTACGGGAACCAAACTCTCGACACAGAGGTGTGATATATAAGTACAGGAATAAAGGCGGATAGTGAATACCGAGGCATTTTCACGAAAATCGTCTTCTCTACTGAATTTATAACTCGCATTTGGCCAAGAGCCAACGAAATCAAAAAAGTCAAATTTAAATAGACCAATGTTTTGGTTAATACAGAAATCAAGAAAGTCTGCGTAAGTTCATCGATTACGTTTATGAGAAAAAATTTGACCAAATTAACGTAACCTAATATTTTTTGCGCAACAGAGTGATTAACTAATTAATTATCCTTTTAAATAATATCAGGGCGTAGAACCGAATACACTCAATTCTTCTGAATATAATTTTCACGGTTACAAAATATACGACGGCCATTATATTCCGATTATCATGTGATCTTGCTCAAACTTTTCTCATTTATTGTAACAAGTTTATATACAATATAAATGAAACAATATATAGTGTTTTTGGTAAATTGAATATGGTTTTAATAATTATCTGATCTACTAAAATAATAATGAAAATAAGTTTTTGCATAAAATAAATTTAATTTATCATTACATGTATTTAAGTTTAATAATTAGCAGTAATATTATACATAGTAATATAAAACTTTAACAATATTATAATAGTCGAAAGTTTAGGAACGTAAATTTTCTAACTTTTGTTTAATTATTATGTAAATGATCAAAATTCTGTCAATAAATTAACATTTCCTTAAAATAAATGATCTTACAATTATTTATTCTTTGATAAATTTTTATAATGAGTTTTATAACTAATGTTTAAATCAGTTATGTTATTGTACTAAAAACATTAACAACAAATTACATTTGTTAACATTAGTTTTTCATACAATTGCTGGTTTTCGCGTTCAATATATGTTTCTATTTGTAAAGAGAGAAAACTTAACATACATTTTCATATTATTGATCAAAAAATAATCTGCTCATTCAATGCAATGTCCGAAAAGAATTTATTTCTTAATTTTAAAAGCATTTTTCCCATCGCCACTTTAACGAGTTCTGTAATGTTCTTTATTTATATAAAATAATCCTCGAAAGAATTCCAATAGCGATGCAATTTACGTGAACATTTGATTTTTTAAACGCCTGATAAAAAATGCTACCGAACCAAAGTCCTTTCATTTCGTTGCCAAAATTATACGACATTTCGATCCAGCGTTACGGTAGCTCTCCTTTAATACATCCTTGCCCTCGCGCTCGTCAACGTAACGGATGAAAAAAAATGCATTCGAAACTCTGATGAATTGGTGTAACGCGTGATTTGCGAGATCCCAAGTGACAAGGACGAAATGACGTAATTGGCACTTCGGTAATCAAAGCCATTGCGCAACCACGCAGCGAATCCGCCTGCGGTCAGACTCACTTAATGCACCTTCCCTTTTTAACTTGTACTCGAAGAGTCTGACAATTTCGTCTGCGGGAACGAAATAAAAAAAGGCATTTGTCACGGAGAAGAAAGAAAGCTGATTTGCAATAACCCTCCGCACATTGCTGGCTTCTTATCTTACTGAAAAGCTCTTTTTCAAAATGGTGAATTGAATGTTCGCAAACCCTATTGTATTCGTTCGAACGTCACTATCGGCACAATCGTCAAAGGTTAATTATCCAAGGCCATTTTAACTCGCAGAATAAAAAAAGTGTTTTCTTCGGGAGTAAGTGAGGGATTAATTAAGCGTTGCATTTTGCTGGCTTAATTTACGATGCACGAATGAATGGGAAAAGAAAAACATTACTCCCGTTTAGAATTGTCCCTGGCAGAGGACAACGCACCGGGTATCGTGAAACGTGCATCGCGTTAAGTACGTACCGCTTACGTGTTCATGTACACAACCTGCACTCAGTTGTACACGAGCATATTCGCAAAGCGTAGGCGAATGACATTACGTAACTTCGCGAGCTACTATTATTGGTTAATTGGAAGGGATTGAGTTCCAGTTACTCTTTTGTGCAGCTAAAGCTAACGAAGCCTGTTATTTTGGATGTAAATGATCTATTAAAATGAGCATCGCGGAAATAAATGGAGAAAACTTTTAATACGAATAACAGGGAATGACAACTTATTATACCATTTGTTTGTTTTCATCATTATATCTCGCTTTTTATTGTTCCGATTATCGTTAAACAGTGCAGAGACAAATATGTTCGAATGCATTTGCAGTTGGGTTCAGTTATATTTAAATCACGTGGACAGTTTTTAATATGCAATGTTTGGCACGAGGTGCAATAAATTTGTTCGTTCCTGAATACCTTTAGATAAGAACAGTTCGTTAACTCTGTTATGCTCTTGAGTATTTTTAGAGATTCTAACGGAGATCAGATATATCTTTAAACGATTATGTAATGTAAATGCTTTAAGTTAAGTTATAGCAAAGAGCGCAAAACAGCAATAAAAATATAATATTTGCAAATGTACGACAAAAATTCTGCTCTTCAGTTCCGCATTTTTATCGTTTAGTCTTTTTTATTATTATAGTTTACTTAAAAACAATTTAGTGCGAAAGCAAAATAACATTTTTTCTATATATATTTCATGCTTTTGCAATAAATTACGAGATTATATAATAGCTGGAACCTAAAATCATTGAATGTATGCTTACTTTACTTTTTACATTATTTTATTTATTCATTCAATGAGGCATAATCCTATCATTCGAGTATCGCTCTCGAAGTCCCGCTACATTCGGTACTACAGATACGGTCCTGCTTTCCTCTAGTTTTAATATAAGTTTAATATCTTCATCTTCTTCTAACCAAAATTTACATTTTTTTTTCTGAATCGGATGATCTACCGATACTACAAAAATACCGATTATAAAATAATAATGCATATAAATATATGTTGAATTAATCAAATCTATAACAAGAAATGTCTACTTCCCAATTCTGAATTTCATTAGTATTTAAAAATTATTACTATATCAAATTCCTGCTTTGAAGATACAGATCGGTTTTGATATTTAATGAATTTCATCAAATACAATTTAAAACTCTATTTCACAAAGATTGAAATGAAAACATTTCAATTAAAAAATCAATTTTAATTTATTATTCAAATTTGTATATTCGTTTCAGAAATATTAAATGACAAAAGTATATAAAAATTTGACTAAAATTGAAAAAGGCATAAAAATTTTTTTCTGAACTCTTAAATATCAATTTATATATTAATAACTATTATCATCTGTTAATCTTACAACTGTAAAATTTCATAAATTCATTGTAATAGATAAATAACAGGATATTTCATAAAGAGAATTGTGAATAATATTATCAATTCATCATTTACCATTTTTATTAAAAAATCATATTTTTTGATATACCGAGATTTTGAGTCATCTTAATCGATTTTAACTGTGAAATTGCTTCAAACAATTTCGTTAACACATTTATAGAATTTATTGCGATATTTCTACGCAAAACATTTTAAAAGTATGCCATAAAATATATAGAGAAGAGTAAGTTTAAAACTGAAATGTACTGTAATTTAATACTTGATAAATTGGCTTACTATGTCAAAGAACATCATACTATCCAAACTACGGATTTAAACTTTGAAAAAAATTTAATAAACATACACTTCACAGAAACACCACTTAATAAATATACACTTCGCAAAAACATCACTTAATAAATATACAAATTTAAATTTTGGAAAAATATATCGTACAGTCATTAATATAATACAGTCACTAATAACATCCATAGAAATTTTCCAGCGTGTAAAAAATATCCATTCTTCAAATTTTTTATGTACTATAATATTAATTATCCAACACTTCGGTATTATTAATTTCAATATTGTAATTATTTCACATAGTATTGACAATTTATGTCAATTTAATCACTGCATTGTTAATTTTAATTACATTAATAATTACATTCATTTTAAAAACACGTATTCGATCTTATGTGAAATTATATGTCTGTATATATATTTGACGATTTTTTCTTAACGTTTATCATCGAGTTATAAAGCAAAGAAAATAAAGGAAGAAACCGAGAAGACTTTAGTGATTGCGTACGTAACTTTCTCCATTATTTATTTGTTACAATATATGGCATATGTAATTTATTATTTTTATAAGTAATTTTAACTCTAATTTAGTATAAGTCTGATAGTAATCTAACATACTTAATATATTACACGTCTATATCATTTGCAAGATAGTTCATAAAAATTATCCGTGTAAAAATAGCATCGTAAAATCTAATGCAATTAATCTTTTTTTTTATAAATGCAATATTATAAAATTATTCATGAAAGATGTACACGCTTGTACTAGAAACTGAGTTTAATAATTTTACACCATATTCATGAAATAAAATTAAGATTAATGCGATATTAATTTGATATTCAATATTTTATACCTATTATTTATATAATATAACATGTATTGCAATAAACCCACAAAATATTAATCTATAATCCAACCTATCAAATACCAGCTCAAGTCTTTTCAGTTTCACGCAAGTCTATAAGCTAATTCTTTTCCACTCCAAAATTCTGATGAATTGTTTTACTTGCATTCTCTGTTTGATAACATTTTTATATCAAAGTCCCTATCTGAGCAAGAAAATTGAACTGTAATTTGCGTGATTTAGATTGGTAATAAAAAATATCATTACTTTATAGTTCTACCATTATATAAAATTGAATAAAGAATTTCGTAGGAAACTATTTAGTGAGTAAACAATTTACAGTTTGTTCTAAGTAATAATTTAATTTCTAAAGCTCTGGAATTAAAGATATTTTACTTGATAGTACTAAATGTTTAATTTTATATTTTCTTATTTGTAATTAAAATGAACATTATTTGTGTTTTATAAAATTGTATAATCAGTAATTATATTTAACCATTTACATGATTTACAAATTAAAATTTGTTTTAATTAATATAAGAAAAAGAATTATTTTTTAATTTATACAAATACTTCCCACATGCAGATTATTTCATGTGAATAAGAAATTTCTTTGTATTAAACAGTCAGTTTTATTAATAATTATTTATAATTTGTTTATTTATTTACTTAATATCATCATGTTATATATTTTACATCAGATATGTTGTTTTAAATTCGTTTATTTTTGTATTCAAATTTCGTAACAATTTATACAAAGAAAAAAATTACAGAAATAACATTCCAATATATAGTTGATATTCAATAATATGGTAATTTCAATGTATTACATAGTAATGTTTTGCAACATGTTTGCCAGAATCTATGAAATATTCTTTTCATGCATCTTTGGTATAATGTATAATTTATTTACTTCTATGTATATCAACAATTTATTACTTTACATTGAAATCCGTATTTTAATCGAAGCGAGACAGTGAACTTTTCACAACCAAAAAAGCTCTTAAACAATTCAAATCTGTGTCATACTGTCGCGGGATTCTCATCGTTCCTTGTACTTCTAGCGGCCATTCGTCTGTTACCATGCGGAGCTTAATTCACAACATATCTATAGGATGCTAACATGTTGCACGAACAAAAAAGCGGAGTATCTTGCTTTAGGCAATTTTTTTCTCATTTGTCATCTAGTTTCGACGTAACGTTCAACTTATTGTCATGACAGTTATTGGCACACAAATTAAAAAAACAAACAAAAAAATTTTGATAAGAGAAGATGACAATTTTTTGACGAATCTTTCCGATATCTATATTACAGTATTTATTATAATTTTGAACCGATTATCACAACCTAAAGCTTTACAAAGTCGAAATAATTCCTTAAAAAAAATATCTCATCATGATTCACACAATCGTAAATTCTATATATGTCACTAGAAAATACAAAATTTAATTTAAGTATAAATATCGAATATATCAAATGGATTAGTAAGGATAGTAAGACGACAAAGTAAAATAACATTAACACTATTATAAATAATGACAATATTTTGTTCGTTTATTTATGCATGAGTGCAAGATGTAAGAAAAGTAAAAAACAATATTTATACAGACATGAAGTCGTTTTTATGACATCACGTACCTTTGACTCATTGTAAGTCACTACCAAGCCAGATACGAAGAGTATAACCTTGTCAAATAACGAACAGTGCGTTTTGCTCCTTAATTACAAGAGGCAAAGCTCAGACGCGTGAATAATATTATGGGCATAATTACTAACACTGCAATTTATTTTCTGGTAGTGGCGTCGAGTAAAAAAAATTCAAGTCGCGCCTATTTCGCCGTCTCTCAGATCTTTAGTCGATTCTAAATATGTAGAATTCCCAAAGGAAGACTATCGCCTACATTCCCGTTATGAATAATTTATGTTCAGACATGCCATCGTTGCATACTCCTGTATCGCATGTTATCGTACATCCCTGATACACGTATTGTCCCTAGAGTACATCGATAATATATCAGCAGCACTGCTGAGCATAAAGTTTCATCCTTTCAATCCGACACATCTGAACCTGATGGAGATGAAATTTGAGAATTCAATGTCTTAAATCGCTTGGCAATTACGACATTATTGTCCTGCGGGAAATTTCATCAATATCTTTATAAGACGCACCTTTGGTAATATTCGTATACTGTGCAATAACGCGTAAAATGACGAAACGCACGCTTCAAAGGAATCCATTATCATGTTTCTGTGCATTGTATAGACGCCGATAAGGCATCGATGCAACGAGAGGAAGCTCCTTAACATTTCATACGAGAGTTCAGATATTTTGATATTCACTTCGAATACTTACTTTACATTCTTAAACTTCAATATGCTATACTTATCTCCTGCAAGTCTTTTCTTACGATCAATAAAAAATTGCTCTATTATTAAATGCACTGTTTTAATTTATATACGACTTTAGTTGCATACATTTAATAATAAAATACAAATTACTATAAATGAATCTAAAACGAACTTAAAGTGAATTTTTTCTTTAAAATTAATGCTCGAGATATAGATTCAGATCTTCTGATTTTATAATTTAATTACTATATCAAAGTTTTTGTTTTACTTTTTATCATTTTACTTATATTGTTTATAAAGGTGTATCAGGAATTTATTAATTTACGTATTATAATATTTCTAACTTACTTCTAATTATACTATTAACACATTCTATATAAATACTATCAATGAATTTTAATATAAGATAAATTTAACGTTCGAAATAATATTTCAAAATGTAAAATATAAAATAATATCACAAATAATATATTAATAAGCAAAATCTTCTGATTTTACACCCAACATTTCCACATAAATATAATATTAATATTATTAAATTTATATTTTGAAAATAATAATTACTATGAAATAAACTAAATGTAAATATCATTTTAATTGTACCATTGTACATCAATATGAAAATAAGATCCATGAAAAACGTAAATTTACAAAATCTATTATATTATATCATGCTTACTCTCAAAAACGTTATTGATAATGAAATATATAATATTATATTCCATTATTTTAAACTATTTACTGAAATTTGATATGGAAATTGTTAAACACATATCTGAATCATACACGGTTAATTTACGATTCTTATACAAGTAAAATATGAAATATAAATTACACAAGTTTTACGTATACCTTACATGATTCATATATATGATTTAATAAGTCATACGTTAGAAACTGATTATGATTGAATTATTTGTACGATACATTTTTTATATAAATTTATAAATAAATTATATAAATTTTTTATATAAAAAATGCATTCAATTCATTTCTTTTATTACGTAAATGATGTATCTCATTTATTGATCGTATATAAGTAAAAGTAATATTCAATTCATATAAAAATTAAGATACACGTTCATTGTGAATCAATATGCACAAATATCGTACATAAATACGCGACTGAAACTTTTTTATTATTTTTTTTTATATTTGAATTAAAGTCAATAGTGAGATTTAACTTTGTATTTCATATAATTTTTTGATCGATTGAACTGACAATTTTCTAATTTTTTAACTAACATATAATTCAATACAGACTAATCATGGCAAAACTCATTGGAGTGTAAGGTACCGAGCTTAAACCTTTCAAAAATTGACAATGCATTTACAATATACATAATTAAAATAATGACTTTTCACAATTTCTGACAAAAAAAAAAACAAGTTTTGAAAAGGGTCCACAACCTAGGACTGAAACGTTAATAAACATATTAAAACAATTTTTATATTGTATTTTAATAACAATTTTTTTAAATTATGTCACTCAAATTAATCAAAAAATTGTATGAAATACAAATTTTTTTTATTTAACCAATGTTGTACCAATTACTAATCAGTAATGTACCAATGTATAACGGCGTTTCATTTCGACTCCCCGTCAATATTAATTACTAATGCTGTACGAATACTGGATCAGTTGCAATGGGTAACAAACCAACGGAATTTCTACTTCAATGTATTTGCTGTTATTACGTCATTTGCATTTACAATATCATACAAAACAAACTGTACACAAATCTGAACACTAAAACTAACATCCAGAATTTATATAATTTATATTTTTTAATTAAAGCTCTCTGAAATAAAGCTCTGTTTATTTTTGTATTTGTTTGGTAAATAAAAAATGATTACAGAAAGACTGAAAATAGATCAAACTATGAATCTCGATGTACGTTTATAATTTACAAGTAATGTTTTTAATTTTGTTTATTATATTTTATTTTATCATTTTATTATTTCATTATTTATTTGTTATGTGTACAGTATATATATTAAAATATAAATAATCAATTTATAATTTATATGTAAGTTTATAAACTTACATATAAATGTACGTTTAGATAAATATGTATATGTATTTTATATATAAGAACATCAATTATAAGATCAGAACACTTAGATAATGATATTGATGATAAATTTGTAATATCCTGTTATTTATTCAACTTTGTTGACTTAATATATCAACAAAACAATAGCAAATTTTTCGCATAAAGTTATACTGTAGATAAGAAATTAAGGATTTAATAATTAAATAAGTATTCTAAAACCAAACATGTTTGTACAGAAACTAAAATTTAAACTGAGCTATAGATAACATTTCCATTCAAACAAAAGTTTTAAACTACTGAAGATACATACATATTTTATAGAAAGGATTTATAGATCAATATGTAACTTCTGTTAAATCACGTATTGTGTTAATATTTTGGATATTAATAGTTGCATGCTTCTTTGTATTATGATCATATAATTAAAAAGAAGAACAAGAATAATTTAACAAGTTTCGTGGTAATTTAAATGCCAAATTAATGAGTTTTCATACACAGGGAAATATAAACTTGAAATCTGTAATAAAAAATGGGGTTTATAATTTAAAATGTCAAAATTGCTCTTTATCCTAGCTGCCAGAGGTAGTGGGAGGAACGTAAATTTCACACAGACGGATGCCCCCTTAAAAATATTAAATGCTTATTTGGCACATTTTTTCGTACAATGTTTTATTTCTCAAGATATTTTAAATTGCCTACGTAAAAGAAAAAACATGTGTATAATTTTTAAATTTTTGTATTATATAAAATAAATAAATTTAAAATTTATTTTTGCTATAATTAAAGTTATTCAACATAAAAATATAATGAAACACAAATCTCTGTTTTAAAATATAATTTTTAAATTTATATGAGATTAAATATATGTTTTTTCAGTTTGAGACTTCGTCAGGTTATATATATATGTATTATACATAATACAAAATGTTATACATAATAATATATATACAAAAAAACATTTTAAAATGCTATATTAAATTCAAAAAATAATTTAGAATTAAATAAACATTATAACAGACTATTTAATTCAAAATAATAATGATATACCACGAGAAAATGAAAACTAAATTGAAATATTATATATACTAACATACATATTATATATAAAATGTATAAAAGTACCAATTACTTCAGTTTGATAGGATAATAAAATATTTAGACTTGTTGAAATACGAAACATTATAATGTGAAAATTACCATAATGTCATGATTGTGAGTAAAGTATTTTTCATAGCTTGTAGTAATAATATTAATTGTTAATAATTAATTAAATAAATATTTTAGGTTTAAAACGGGTCAAATATGATTCAAATATCATTAAATAATAAATAATAGATATAATATGCTTAAAACAAATTATTTATTCATTGAAATTAAATTGAGTTATATGTATATTCAATATAATGCTAGATTATAATTACAAGTTTACGCTTTTTTAAAATATTTAAACATAAAAATATATCTTACAATAAATATAAGTCGTAACTTTCATATGAAATTATCTTCCTACAAAGAAGGCAAAGGATGTTTTTATGTAAAAATTATATATGTAAAAAAATATCTATCAAATAAAATATTAGAATATTTAAAAATAATTTATATATAATATAAATATAAAAATAATATAATTTTAATTGAACATTTGTAGAAAGTCAAAAATAGAAATCCAATAAATCCGTTATTAAATGAAGAGAAAGGATACGTAGCGATATCTTAAAAGTTCACAGCTGAAACAGCAATGACAATATAGTCAATAAATGAGAAGTACCTTTCATAATAAACTTAGATTAATGATAAAACTGACTGATTAATGATCAAATAGCAAAAAAAATGCAAATGAAAAACAATGTTTAAACAAAAAAAAGTAATATAAATAAATAAAAAATAATAAAATATGGGATTGAAAAAGTCGATATAAAAAATCACTGAAAGTATTGCAACATATAACTCACTTGATTCTCTATCGAATAAAGATAGCGAGAATGGCCAACTCATTCAGAAGGAAACAATCAAACGAACAAACATGACCAAAACAAAGAAAGAATAAAATAAAAACTAAATCACAAAATGCTTACCAATACCAAATAGAAAAACCACACAAACATTGGGAAAACAATCAACGTAAAGATATACTGACTATAAACAAGAAATCAAAAATAAAAAAATTCAAAATTCTATACTCTAGAATAAATTTTGCACCATTTAACAAAATCATTTTAGATATCTTTATTTAAAAGCGATACGTATTTCATTTAAAACACTGACCAGTTATAAAAGTAATTAACCTATTATAACTCATGATTAAAGTATATATGTGTGCACACTCTACATGTACATATATAATGTTTCAGTATAGAAAGTGCAATCTGTATACAAATTGTAATATTTGTTAGCATCATTTTATTTTTATTTCAAACCTGAATATGGTAATAGTGCTGAACCGAAACATCGTCATCATTTGATAAAGATAACAAAATGAAATTTTAAATTATTTAATACTTATTAAACTTTTGTAATATAAATATACGGAACAAAATATGTATTAATTTTTTAAAGATATTTATTTATAAGAAATAAATTTAACCTACAACAATGAAAAACGATACAAATTTTTAATTAAAAAACAATTGGATTAGAGTATGTTCTCATATATTCCATCTTCACAAAGAATATATAACTAATTCAAGTAAATACAATTAAACCACATATTGAATAAAGAAAAATTGAAATGAAAATACATAAATTCTGAAAAACAAGATAAAACAGCAAATACCAAAGATTGTTAATTATTAATAAATTAAAATAATAATAAATATACTAATTAAAGTAACAAAACGAACAATAATAATTTGTTATTTATAAAACAATAGTACATATAATTTTGCATTATCAATAAAATTGTACGATAAAAAAAATTTACATTTCTTATATTAATATTCGTAATATATTAATATTACGAAACACTATTTAAACAATGAAAGTATATATTTATAATTAATTTTCATATATAAAATACAAATAAAAGATAAGATTAAATAAATATGGACAAATTTTCTAAACAAATCAAATTATTTTTTTTATATATTATTAATTTTATAATTTTATAATTTTCTATCTTAAAATGTATGTTATAAAAAAGGTTAAAATTCGAATTTATCGATTTTTTTCATTAATATTTTTAATATCAACATTATTATATAATATTAATATTATAATTAATATTAATAATATCAATATTATTAATATAAAAAAAATGTATTCAAATTAAATGTATATAAATTCACCAAATATCAAGAAAACAAACATCTGTTGTCTTAAATCACAGAATCCTCAAAACAGAAAACTAGAGTTTATTTCTTTTTAACATTATACATTTTTCTTCCTTTTTAAGTTCACAAATCTTTTGATTTCAATTTGATAAAAAAAGAATTCGGTTGTAAACGTTTCAGATCTCATTATTGTATCAAAATCAAATCACATCTTATAACTGATAAAAATAAAGTATATCTGAATGTTTTACTCATTCTAAATACCGTTCAGGAACAAAACATTTTCACGGTTTTATTTCAACTATTGTCCACAGTAAAAAAAAAAACTAAGTATTATAAACTATATATATAATATGATTTTATCAAGTTTTTGTTGTTGAGTACGAGTTCGGTCAATAATAACTAAATAACCATGACTTAATTAAAACAATTATTAAAAAAACTATTAAATAAAATAAATGTTTTAGTTTCAGATAGAAACAAATGAATAATTTGTCTTATAACATGAAATGTCTTGCATTAAAAAATACTGATAAGTATCTAAATGTTTTGAACCAAAGCACTTGTTTTGCTATAATGTGATCTTTTGAATTAAACGAAATCAACAGCAATTTTATCGTCTATGATACTAGAAATGTTTATGTCTACAAAAACTTCAATATAAATTAAATAATATGTTTGTACAATTACAATATTCACTATCTAATAAAATAATAAAAGCTTATCATTCAAAACTAATATTAACAAAAAGCTTTCAAAACAGGCAATAATAGTATTGATACAATATGAAACAAATTTGGATAATTTTCAGATCTGAAAGTAAAGTAATTAAGTATTAACTAACATTTTATAGTATAATCATTTTTTAATATTATTTTATTTTTTATTTTTGTTTTTCATTTTTTTCTTTCTTTAATTTCCACATATTGCATTATTACGAATATATTCACATTCATTAGCATAATATAAATATTGTGTTATCTTAAAAATGAAAATAATTAAAGAGCATGATTCCTATTATATATGAAACAAAATGAACTTAAGCATTGAAATGTTTTAATCTTTTAGTCATTTTGAAAACATGAATTTTTTTATTTTTATGTATTGTATATGTAAATTTTTTCTTTCATTAGTTTCATATTGAGGTAGAAAAAACGCTCGTAAATTTTATATTACGTGAAATCCATAGTAAAAATTGATCGAATTGTAATGGTAGGATATAACGCTCAACATCAGTTTTCACACGCAGAAAACATTTTGTTGAAATCAAAAAAAAAGTTTTGTTTTATCAAATTTCTTGTTCATATAATAAAATGTTTGTTAGTTGAATCAAAACACTGTAAAATTTAACAAATAGAAACCTCATAATTTTGTTCAATACAATTGAAGAAATAAAAATATTATCAATAAATATTAATTATTCTAATTGAAGAATAATACGAATAATTTTGCTGTACTTATAATGAAAATTTATATAGCATATAAAATTATCAAATCGTTGAAAATGAATATTTGAAACTTCGTGCACATATTTTTTACAACAAATATTAAAATTGCAAAACATATAAACAAAACTGAATTTCTCATTTTTTGTTAAAATAAAAGCAATTAATTTCTATGAAATGTTAAATACTTAAATAAACTCTGTTAATAGGAATTAATTTGTGTTTAAATCAAATTAACATAATAACAAAATATTATGTCATAATAAAACAGTTTAAACTGTTCTTCAACTAACTCAGTGTTTGATGTTTACATTAATTACTATTAATGTTAAATTGTAATTGCTATTTTCTTCCAAATTTTCATTTTTAGATACAAAAATGTTAATCTTTTATCTATACAAATACAAATAAATACTTTTCTTTTTATTTATTTAGACATGTACTATGTTATGATAAATTACTAAATAATATATTTTAATAACATTTATGTTTCCTAAGATTTTATTTATTTATAATATACTATGCAAATTATAAATATTTGTTATAATAAAAAGTACAGTTTCATGTTAATTTCCCAATAAAAATCTACAAAACACAAATAAAATGTATGTACATTTTCTTTTTCAGATTACACATTTACAATTTGGATAACTGGTATTACTAAAACTAAATTTAATGAATTCAAACATGAGTGAAATTAAAACTAATTTTGAAACGTAAAGTTGTTCTGATATCATAAATAGGATAAGTAGTTAATGTTCTGATCTGTGATTGTGAACGTACAAGATGTTCTAAGTTAATAACGCTGTGTAACCAGTAATGTCAATACTTGGATCGAATAATTCATATTATGTGAAATAAGTATTAAATCATGTAAGATTGTAAAACGTCACCGTGTGTAAGAAACACCATAGCTGCAGAATACCACCGAAACCTTGAAAATCTCAAATTTCGTTAGGGCAATGACTTATAGCACACATTTCTTTTATCCATACGTTGGTACTGTATGAAACTCTTGAGAATTAGAAGACTTAGTAGGAATCAATACAGGGAAGAAACAAACAATATATTGTTCTCTTCGCTCATCATCTCATTAATAAACATTTTTTTTGTGTAAATAATATTTTGTGCAATAACTATTAATCTTATATACTAAGTTTAAATAATTACAGTCAATATGTAAGCATGAAACTTAAGTTAACTAAATATTAATAACGTATAATTAAAAAGTGATTTATATGGTCCTTTTCAATATTCTAAATTGTTATGTTGTTTACTGGCATGATGAATAATTATTATGTTTATTTTTTTATTATGTCATTTTATTATGTAATGACAATATATCCAGTAGAATCTTAAATTATGCAAAAAAATTGAGTACGTTGAACAGCGTTTCGCACGTTTACTCAACAATTTTAAATTATATACATCCTTATAAAAAAAAAAAACGTGTAACTATTGACTTGAAAAGGGCCATATAGAATAGCCGAAGCATCGTCTGTATAAAAAATATTGTAAATAAATTTAGTAAAATGATGTAAATTTAAAGTAGTCGTTATTCATAAAATAAAACCCACGGTTAGTTCCTAATAGCCAGGAACACAGAAATAAGAATGGTTAAAACAATGAAATCTATAGAGTAACATGAATTGATGTATTTTTAATAATAATATAATTATATTAGAACACATTTGTACAAGAAATTTTTATTTGTAATTAGTTTTATAAATAAATATTTTACATGTAAATAAACCATTTACTACTCTCAAAGTAAGTCACTAAAAAATTTTCGTAGAGTAATTGCCAAATGAACATTTCCAAAATTCAACAAATTTATCGGGATTGCTATTTATACAAATGTTTGAAAAATAATGTAAAATTATCTTTTTTGTAATTATCTGTATTGTAATTTCTTTTTTATTTACAAATTGTAAGTATCTTTTTTTGTCGATGTTCATGTTTCGAATTATGTATGAATTGTATAGTCTCTTGTAAACTTTATTGACTTTGAA
>JABFOX010000123.1:0-21119 GCA_022817665.1 Axea sp. ZL-2020
TAACAAAAATAATTTTTAACGTATTTATTATTATTGGTAGATAGACAGAGTGAGAAAGTTCTAAAAGGACTTGACGTTTCCTGCTCTCGAAAACAGGCTTAATATCCTCCCAGCATACAATAGAATTGGTTTGTCATTAATATAATAGCCAGGCTGTAGGTGGTGCTGTAGCACTCTCAATGCTACATATTATCTCAAACGTTGCACAGCATTTTAAGATGTAAATTGTTCTACTTTACAAATATTCAGAAGACGAATTAAGAATATAATTGAGCGATATATGATTAAATTTGATCACAGTTTAATGATAAAATCTGATTTTTATTCCTTCTTAATCAAATACATTGCTCAGCAATCGGTTAACTTATCAAAACATAAATGTTAACACAAAAATAAGTCTTTACTATAAAATTATTTTTAATAAATTTATTGGATCTTTATATTAAATTAATATATTTATTAAATTTTTTAAATCGACAACTGTACATTAGTTGTCATTATAAACAACGGTCATTAAAAATAACATAAATAAATAATAGCAAATAATAACTTTTGGACGGGTTTTCGCAAGTTCCTCAAGTATGTTAAAAAAATTGCATAATTCTGAATATTCTTAAATTATTTTCAAAAATAGTACAAATGAAATATTACAAAGTTAAATTAAAAATATTCACTGTTAATATATGAAAAAACTGACAATATCGCAAAAGACTGTTACAATTCTATTTTCACAAAGAAATACATTTTGAATCTATTCGCCTACCTAAAAGACATCACCATATTATTTTACGTATTTTCTACAATTTCACAAATGCAAGAAATAAATTATTATATATTATATTTTTATACACGGAAACATTTTCAATTAATTTCTACTATATATATAGTAAACTTAAGGTAAAGAAAGAAACCGTTACATATTATTAATTTTCTAGAAGTTTTTATGAGAATATAATTTGAATAAATATTACAGTAAACATAAATATTTGAAATATACGTGCAAAAATTAATATAAAATAAATTTCGTTATACGGGCACAAACACTTATAAAAACATAACAAGAATTGAAGTGCAGTATAATAATTTTCCCAATACTTCAACATAAATATTGCAAGATATATCTCGTTTTCTTCGCTAGGTTTCATATTGAATATCGTTGGTAAAAATTATAGCATATATAGTTGTGATAAATTGCGAATCAATCGATTTGATTTATTATATCATTTACACGTCTTTATTTGATGATATCATATTACGGTGTGCTTGAATAAATTATAAAGGTAACAAAATTAAAAATAAGATTTAATAGATGAAAATGTAATACTTAGTAAGTAAAATTATCTTGATTTAAACAAATTGTTATTAATCACAAATAAACACGTATATAATTTAATACGCTATAATTTATGCTATTAAAAAATTCAAAAGCAATAATTGTAGCATGCTATTTTGTCCTTTTTTTATATAAAATACTAATAAAACAAATTGTTACCATCGATAAAAATAACAAATACATAATATGAATAAATTGTTTTTCTTTTTAAGAAATGAAATTTAAGTTTTTATTATTTAATAATTATATATAGTTATAATTAATCAATCAGTCCTTGAAGCATGTTTTTTCAATAATTTTTAATAATTTTCTAATTAACGTTTTGAAACTTATTTTCAATTTATAATTACATTTCCAGTTGACATGGTAAGTTTTCTCACAAATACGCAATTTGCCATGATGAAGTATAGAAGAAGGAAAATTAGACTTAATATCTTAAGCATTTCGTTAATGTAGGTATTTTACATCATGTGTATGTCAGGGTAATTTAAGCATCATTTCATTGGAGTATCCCTGATCTCAACATATAATATCACATTGAGAATTAAATACGTTTCTCATCTAAATGCAATATCATATAAAAATACAATAACAGTGTTAAATATATTGACATAAAAGTGAAAAAACGGTTATCATATTGTTTTTCAGTAAACTAATTACTTTTAAATAAATATAGAATCACGGTAAGCAAACATTAATGAAGACTTGTGAAATACACGACTTAGATAAATAATTATCAATATTAGTATATTGTGGTGTTATATTTATAATAAATTTCATTTGTTTCGTAAGAATTAAAAATAATTTAAAATCATAATTAATAAAGTAATAAATTATTAACGTTTTGAGAATTGTCATACATTTATTGTTATTATTTTGAAATTTTACTACACCATCCAAGGGAGACAGATGATCGTCGAATTAAGAAATTAAGGAACGGTTTTGAATATAAAATTTCAGACTAATAAAATTTTACATTCTAACTAATATTATATGTTAAATTTTATATTTATACTTATTACGATTATTAATCTTACAATTTTTATTAAATTCAGTTTTTTGTTCACTAATTCTTATTTAGATTCACACTCGGTAACCTGTGACAACAAGTTCACAAAAAAGCTTACTAACGATTTAGGCATTAATAAATTTATAAAAATATGAATTAAAATTATAACAAGTTTCTTTAATATAAATGCACTTGAAATGATGTACTGCAATAATTTGAAGGCATTGAAATATAAATTTTCTCAAAACAAAACGTGTATGAAAACTAAAAGAGCAATGTAATAACTGATATCTCAATTCAGTTATTTTCCAAAAAGATGAAAGCAAAATATTAGTAAGTATAAAATGTATTTTAAATAATGTTATTTGGAACGTGAATTTAACATTAGTCAATGTACAACAGATAATTACACTAGAAAAAAGTATTTTGTAAAGTGTTTACTTAGAATAAACAGTTATTATATTCTATAAAATCATAGATTCATTTTAATATGTATTACTTATTTTGTTGTTGAAGTATTAAGACAAAATACTAGCAAATTCGAACAAAATATTTTTAGAGTTAATGAATGCTGTACAAGTATCCTAATTATAAAGAGTATAATATGTATAAATATAAATAAAACTTAATCGAATCTTCATAAGTTTAAAAAAAGAAGACAATATCATTACATGAAAAACTGTGCATTCACATTATAAAATATTTTCTAGTAAAAAATATTAGTCTTTGTGGTATATTATGTGTAAAAAACCATGAAAAAATTATTCCACATTATATCTTCAATTTCACATAATTTAGAATTAATCCTAACGCCAAAAACCAGGTATAATAATTTCAACACGTGACTTTCAAAAGAAAACTAAATTCAACCTCAACAACATGTCCTAATCAGAGCAACTCAGAAACAGACTGCAACTTTCAGTTACGTATCTTCTCAAAGGTTCTCGACGTGCAAATTGAAAGGCTGTCGGCCTACTATAACGACTGATTACGAGCTGCAAGTAAAAAGTAGCATGAGACTGTCCTTATCTGCACGAAATCGCATATGTGCTGAAATTTTGCGAAGGCGAAATAAACCAAGTCTATCCAATGATAAAAAATAAACAATATTAAAAATATGCAAAGTCAGGAATTTTTCATAAACAAAGTTTCTGGGCTTTGCACGATCCAATGTCATATTCAAACTTCATTGATTGGCTTGAGTAATTGATTAGTCTCGGCAATCCCTCTTTAATGAGGGTTATGAAAATTCTAGCGCTGTATGCATGAATGATGATCTATCGACCTGCAAAATGAAATTGCGAGCGACCAACTTTTGTGTGAAATTCTACAGGGATTCAATCATTTACAGGTATATCTAAATACAGTGATTAAGAAATGATGCAATCACATTTCGTTGCTTTATATATTCTACTGTTTTTCAGGGAAGTTTTTTATTTTTTCATTAATAATGGAAAAAAATATTAATACGGTATTGTAAATGAAAAAGTGATTCTCTAGTTTTATTAAAATTACAAATTATTATAAAAATAAAGAAGCAGTATTAAAAAAAATATTGTATCAATGTTAGAGATGCACTACTATTAATGCATTAATGCTTGAAAGTAATAATCATGATATGAGTATGGAAATAATATTCAAGAATTACCATGCAATAATTAGGTAAGAGTACTAGTTTGTATAATAAGAAAATATATATATATCAAAAACCATTGACTTTTTATATTGTAACATGATGCTATTAAATGAAAAAATAATAATCAACAAAAATTATTGATATATTTTGCAATACGGAACACTTGGATCAATGTAAAGAAAATAAAAAACGGAAAATGTACAAGAGTAAAAGAGCCTAATTCATCAGTAAAATATTTATTAATATGTTAGAGGAAATTTAAAGACGTGAAAATACTCCAAAATAAAATAAATGCAATTGAGTACATGAATTTTAAAAACTTAAAAGGTTATCAAATTAAATTGATTAGATTCTTTGTCAGTATCTTTACTTATAAAACGGAGTAGAAACAATGTTTCAAATAAATTATTTGTTATATTGTTTTCATTGACATTAACTTTATATATTGAAGTGCAAGTTCACCATTTTTCAAATGAGCAGGATTTGAAATTTAATAATGATTTGACTCGATAAGGACGGCTTAAATCTTAAGAATACGTGAAGAAGTTTCTGACATTGAATTGGAAGGAGAGGAGAATTGAGTACGAGGAGGAAAATTGAGTTCGTACGTACATTAGAGATGATTATTCTGAAGTCTTAGAAAAAGTAGTGATAAATTACTGGACAGACAGTTATATAATTGGACTAATGAATTATAAAGTATGTTTGTGGTGCAGCATTTTATAAAAGAATTGGTGAAGAATTTTTTAGCCTCTGGAATTTACCGCTCAAATTTATTCGACCATACGCCGTGATATTAGATCATTTGAATTTTATGTACAGTACGTTTTTTTTAATTCTTTTTTGAACGAAATCACATCTGAAGATGTTTTAGAATTATTAAAAATATTTATTTAATTAATTGTATTATCTTCTTCTGTAAAATTCTTAAAAATAATAATTTGTTTAAACGTAAACCGGAGGAAGACACTTTACGTATTCTTACGTGTGTTTTGTTATCATTCCTGCGCATAAACATTCCAAAGGCTTTAATTCGCTGCAACCCATGTTTTAAAATGGCGAATAAATGCGATAATATTTGAAAACATTACATTCGATCCTTGATTAAGAAGTAACTTTACCGATAATATTATATATAACGTTATTAAGTTTATAAATTATATACACATCAAAACAGATCAGAACAATGAAATATCTGAAACAATGTATATCTAATGGAAATGTTAAATGTAGTCTTGTTTTCTACAAATTCGAATTCTACAAAAATTCTTCAAAAGATGGTCACATTTATGGAATCTATTTTATATCGTAAATTTGAATTTTAACTATCCTCTATTATCGCTGTCAATTAAAAATCTGAAATTGTGTTACATCTACAGAAAAATATATCTTTTAATGACGCGAGAATGAGGCGATCGTTAAAAACCATACGCTCATTTTTCGCGATACAACGTCACCTGTAACATATCGAAAAAAATGTTTTAGATAAAAATTTGGCAATTTTCCCATAGAATCTGAATCAAAATTAAAAATCTGAGTTGTTCCTGTTTAAGAATTTAACTCCCCCCCTCTCTCTCTCTTTTCAATTGTAAGCCATTGAATACCATTTGTAAAAACATTACATACCGTTTACACTTCGAGAATAGTATTTGTTTAATAATTATAAATTAATAGATTTACATAAATGTTCAATTTGTTTAAGTATTTTATCATGGAGATCCTTAATAATGATATTATGTAATTAAAGTTAAATTAATCAATCCTGTAAATGTAGCTTGAATTAGAAATCTGAGTTCAATATGAATTAATTTTAAAATTTTAAGTTTATTTAGAAAAATCAAGTATATACTTTAACGCACTTAAACAGAAGTTATATATTCATTTAATTCATTTTAATAAGAAGTACTTAATGATTTTAAAGTAAAAATTGAATTTGATTTACGTAAATAAAAATAAATCTGTACTAATTTATAAATGTTCCGTTAAAATTTCAATTGAATTTCGAATTTTATCATAGACGATTTTAGAAGATTTCACAAGATATTATTACATGAGCTCAGTATTTAATATTTTATATGCTTATTTGAGAGTGTTGGGTATGTCATATACCATTTATTGATAAAAAGATGTAAAAGTTTTTAATTTGTGTAATATTATATATTTGGTAATATTCATACTTGTTAAAATAAAAAAATATGGTATTTGATATTTGAAGTTTAATTATATACATTAAGAAAATATTAATCATATATTTCCACTGTATAATCAGAATAGAAATACACATATAACATATTCGAAATACATAAAATATTTATGTGAAATCTATTTAAAATATATTTTTTAGAGATGCATTATGTACACAAGATTTTTTAATATGAAAATGACAAACATGGATGGATAAAAAATTATAATAGGCTAAACTTAAATCAATTCAACGTGATTGAAAGATTAACAAACGAGTGCAGTATTTGGAAATTAGGTAACGTTCAAGTACGTACAACACAACGTTCCAATTATTGCAACAGAAATTATCTAGCTAAAAGATATGGTTGTTTAAATAAAGGTCGGTTTGCTGTTTCGATTACGTACTTCATTCAGCTTAATTAGCAAACATGATTTAATATTTGCCTTAAGTAATCCAAACTGGATATAATTAGAGAACTGAAACAAAAGGACTTAGAATTAATAATCAGAGCATTTGGAGGTTTCTGATGAACCTTGAATCACCGAAATACTTTGAAATAATATTGATGTAAAACATTTCTGTTTTTTTCTTCTCTTTTTTCTGAATTTTAGCATATAAAGAGGCAGATTGAAAATATCGAATATAGTACAAAGTTAAAATATATAAATTCGATCTTGTAACCTGTTTACTCTGGTTTGCAATTTGCTGCTTGGATTTAGTTACAAAATCAATTGATGTATATGCCATGTGATATTTAAAATAAATTTTATAGAACTTAGTAATTTTCAGTAAAAAATTAAAGTTAACTAAATTTGCAGCATTAAATTAATTCTATTGTTTCTTTAATGTCAAACGAAACAATGTATAAAATGATACTGAAATAAATTTTTGTAAATATGTTTAATTTTATTTATGGAAATAATTTCACAAAATTTATTGAAAACATTTTATTCATATTTATATTTACTCAATATTCTCAAGAAGTGTAAAATATTTTCAAACGTACAAAAGTGTCATTAATATAAATTAGTGCAATAATACTTGTTATATATCTAATTTCTTTCGTGTCTTCATCTAACGATTCGAAACACTAGAAGCATTGAGGAAACCCATAACAATCTTCTTTTTCCCTGTTTTTTTCCGTTGCCTTATCTTTATCTCCAGTAGTCTTACTTATTCTTTTTTGGCCAATTATTTCTCTCTTTATATGCAAGTGCTTTAGCCACAATGCAAATTTTGAAGCAGATGTGTGCTTTATTTTTACCATTTACTGCGGTAAATCGTTTTGTTTGGATACAAGTTGCGAAAGTGAAATGCTGAGACAACAGTAATAAGTAGAATCTAAAATAATTGCAGTTTAGTAATAGTTGAGCTGATTTACTTCATTTTTAGTTCAATACCCCAAGGCATTCAATAAAACTTTCCTTTACTATTTAAGTCTTCTTTCCTTTACTTTAATATTTAAGAAAAATAAATACGTATAACGTATGATAATATAAAATGTTTATCGGATTGATAATATTTTCTAGAAAAGCTACTTTTAGATATAACTTTTAGCTATTTACTAGGTTCGAAAAAGAATGCAAATAAAATACAAAAGTATGTTCGGTATTCGAACTGAACCGAATACTTCATGGAGCGTTAACCTAACGTTCGCATCTACTTTTCAAGATATTGATAATACATTCTATAAATCCGTAACAAATGGATATACTATAATACATAAGAAAGCAACTTTCTTTTTATGGCCGATTACATTCCGTGGTTGAATTTCTCAGTGAACTCTTTGATCTCAGTTCAGTATCATACAATTTTCCGTTTGATGAATAGAAATATTTACGAATGTATGCAATGAAATATATTCAATTTTACGCTAGTTATTATTTCAACCACGATTTATACAAAGTGATAAAATAAAATTGATAAAAAACAATGATAATTCCCTTCTACATTTATTTAAACGATAATTCTTCAAATGAATAAATGAAACAAGTTTTCTTGTACAAATAAATAATTACAAATTACACAAATAATCTGATTAAATTAAAAAAAGTGTTATAAATAAAAAACTTGATATTGATTAAATAAATATAAAGAAATTTTAGAATTAATTCTAAACAGTTTTTTTAAAAGTATTTTATACTGCAGTGATTAATTAAGCATTTATAAAACATTACTGTAATACACTAAACAAATAAAAATTATAATTTTAAAGAGAATAATATTTTTCAAAAATTATCAATAAAAATGTGTCTCCGCATCACATTTAAACAGTGAAGACATTTGCAAAACATAATTATATGTACTTTACTTATTTTAACTGAAACAAATGAATATTGAATTAAAGATAATATTACATTTTTTATCAAGGAATTCAAAGTAGAAGAGAATTCCGTCACAAATCGAGAATTTTTGTTTTGATGTCTTAAGCAGTGACGTTATCACGTAAACCATTCAAACCTTATAATAATTAGACTTAATGTTACTGGAATACTTTTAATAATATTAATGATACAAAGTTAATTTTTTTACTATTAATAATGTCGGTCCTAAGATCTATTGTAGATAATTTACGATCAGTTGAAAATATGTCGAATTTATTTTATTTTTTAAAATACGTTCCACTATATATAAATATTTAAGAAGTATTGAACGAAAGTCATAACATACACAATTTAAAATAAATAAATACCAAATTTTGTATGGTATTATATTTTGAACTAATGAGTACTTGTCATAACACAGTAAAACTATACTTTTTGCCACAAGTGGTGCCATAGCACTTCAGTCATCTACAAATATGACTATGAAAAAAAAAATCCTCAGGTTAGCCATACTATGAGAGAACACATGTTAAACTTCTGTCACAAAATCAACAATACTGTGCCAACACTTATCAAAGTAAATATTTAAACAAGACTTTATGTAACAAAAAATGTTTGGTAACTGAATTTTAATTTCTGTTTCCAGTTTAATACCTCGAAATAGTATCCGAACTAAATTGTTGTTTGATTTTTATAACTTTGAATTATGTATCGAATGAAAGTCAATAATCGATAATAAAATATTCATATTTATTCAGTACATTATTTAAGATGAAAAAATTAAATAATCGTTTAATTTGGAGTTAAGATTTCAAAATGCCAAGATAGAAACAAGGATTGAAATGCAGCTGACAAGCGTTTTATTACTTTATAAGTATTTTTTTGAAATGTTCATTTTGACAATCATACCAAACTTTGCTGGCATTCTATGATTACAGTTGCGGATACTTTGCCACATTTTCATTCCTAATACGGCTGATTTATGGATTTTGTCTAAAAAGCAATGTTGTATTACAATGTGGCAATGTGGACCAATTTGTGGCTACTGTAATAAAAACAATGGCTTGACTGTAACTGGTTTCTCCACAAAGCTGTTCCACACAGTTACTCGTGGAAACTATGCCATACGAGTCGAGCCATTGTTAATTTTTTATGCAAGTATGCTGATTGCATTTTGTCTGAGAATTAACAAAGAAATGAACCTTTTTTGTTTTTCCAATCCAAAAGAATTTTTTTCACGCGATATCATTTTTGTACAAAATGATTATCAAAGAACTTTTTCCTCTTATTTTTTCAATTACATATATATATAATTAAAGCTACATAAGAAAAAATTATATATATCATTGTTTAGTTATTTAAGATTAATTTAAGTTGTTTAGTTATTTCTCAGATTCCGTTTCTTTTATAACGTTTATTTATCATGTGCTTGAAAATGTAAATTTTAACTGCAGCCAAAGTCAAACTGAACTATTTTTCTGTTAATAATAAATAATAAAAGTATCACTTTCAATTACGTGGCATTAAACATAAAAAACATTAAACAATTATGAATTTTTCACACAATTCTTTCATTAACATACGTATGCTTATAAATGAAACTTTTTAATCGTACAAACAATATTTTTAATTTTAGTTCTTATTGCACAATCTAAATTATTAAAATAATAAAAGTAATGAACTTTACTTGGTATGTGAATTGGTAATACTTAAATTAGTTTAAATATTAATGTACCATCTGAAAATAATACTTAGTAAATTACAAAAAGACCGTTTCAGTTGAATGTAATATGAAAAAATTATATATTACAATATATAATTACAATTATACATTACAATTAAAAATAATACTTAGAAAACTAAAATCGCCAATCAAAAACAAAAAAATCAACTTGTATCATATAAAATTCAGTAGCTTATAAATAAAAGATGTATAATATATGTTAACAACAATCGAAGGGGGATCAAATGAGTTTTCTTGTCTTATGATTTTTTTTATAGAAACATAATATCTTGTCATATATAATTTAAATCATACTGTAAGAGTTGAGTCAGAAATCATTTCTATTCGCACAAATAAGAGGATAATGGCTAATTTTACGTTTGACTCAAAATACTAACGTACATCTTGATAAATTTTAAATAACTCCTTAATGTAAAATTTATAAAATTCAGATGTACATTCTGAATGAAACTTCGACATAATAATAGTACGAATGTAATATTTATAATATTTACTTTTCACGAACCAATTTAATTTTACTTACTTAAAGTGAATTTAAAATGTATAATTTAACACAAAATTAGCGAATACTTCGAAATAAGTTTTATTTAATATTATTAATGTTTTGAAAATTAAAGTAACGCTACAAATAAAAATGTAATGCTAGTTTAATTTTTACGATTATTTTTTTGGTTGGTCATAAATAATATGAAAACGTTAAATTCATATATTCACCCTCATAATATTTATCGTTTAAGTAAATAAACACACAAGCAAGATAAGTATAATTTCTGAGAAGGTATATTTTGTGTTTATGACAGATATGATTTAAAAATGAAACAAAACGATTAATAGTTCTGTTCGTGCATAGCTGAAGAATAATGTTGAATGTTAATGCAAAGTGCGATATATGACAAGGTGTGCTACTTTCTGGATCCAAAACTATGTTGAACAGTGTCATACGTGCAATACTTTTTAAAAATGAAATGGAAAAAGTTAATCAATCATTATACATCTTTATGTCTAAACACAATGCCAAACTTTTGTCTTACGTTTTATTTTGTTTGAAACATACAAGATGACTAATGACACCGGATGCCACAATGTAAATAATTTAATACCCTGTTTTATTTACTTTCTTTTCGATATATTTTCGCTGAACAACGTAATTAACTTGAAATTGAACTATCCATAATACTAAACATCAAAAATATATAACTCGATGCCTCGTTAAAAGCATTCAGAAGTGACACGGGTTTTCACATTGCGTATACGTGACAATATCGAAGACTAAAAGTTTTGGCGATTGGGACACGCTCATACAGTGTTAGATTTTTAAATTTTAGTTGTTGCTCACATCCCATGAGTCTTTGCATATTTAAATATTAAATATATCATTTTTCCAAACACGTGGGTCAAAGTTTCCATAATCTATATGTATATAATCATGCAGTCAAAGTAAAATATATTTGAAGTTAGATGCGATTTTGCAATATAGATATATTCAAATTTTCACAGGAAAAGTTTTATTATAAACACTACGAGTAAATAAAAATGTTCTTTGAAAACGTCGTTCTGCTTATAATTCAACTTATACATCTAAATTGTCAGTCAATTTTTCTTCTATCAATGGACACAGTGAGCTGTTTTAATTTTTGCAAATATTAACGAAACACCGTATGTAGTTTATGTAGTGTAACTGAATGTATTTAATATAAATTTAATTTCTCGTGCATATTTCGATATATATTCGCACAAAATGTTGTGTTATGTTATTAATGATAGTATTAAATTGTTCAGAATCTGCAATATGCATTTAGTCACTTTGAATTAAAAACCCATAAAAGTAAGTACTATGTTTATGTTATAATAAATTAAATTAAATAAGCATTTATAATTTAAGAATCTCCAATAATTGATCAATCATATAATTAATACCATAACACATTTTTACACACCTTCAAAAATATCATTTTGCTATCAACTTTGTGTTCTAAAATAATTTTTATTTATTAATATTTACTTTAGAAACAGTGTTAAATAAAGCTTAATAGAAAGTCCTATATTTCATTATGAAACAGTCTTCAAATTGTATTTCAAATATTCAATGCATTAATAATAACTCATAATTAATTATATATATTTTATGATTGAACGAAATTTTTCTTATTAATTTAAAGGAAACTATTTCATAAAATATTTTCAAATTAAAATTAAATTAGAGCTTGTTTTTTTATTGTAAACTATTTACCATAATATATATATATATTTTTTTTTTCTTATTTTGCAAATATACATATTTTCCAAAAAGTAACAAATATTTATTTATAAATTTTGTTCTTATATTGTCGTGAAAATTTTAATAGATCAAGGGACGTGTGTTAATAATATTGTACATGATTAATTTTAATACAATAATTTTTTCTGAAATCATCGCATTTGCAATAATTGAAAACAAAAACCTGTGTGCATATACTTTTTATTTTTAGCTATTTAACTGTTCATTAGTTACAAAAGGAGATCATTGTTAATAAAAAAATAAGGTATAGAATGAAATTGTTTTAGCTCAACAAATTTCCCACGAAAATATAACTAACAACGGAAGATAAAAATGTTTCTACATGATTAAATAATGTGTTATAATTTTAACTGAAATAACGCTAATTATTAACAACTTATGAAATCTTTGAGCGATAATCTAAGAAAGTAAAGGGTTGTTGAACAATTTCATAGAGTAAGTGAGTGAGAGAGAAATTAATGTTGGGTATATTTTCTTTAATTAATTCATTAAATTTAACATTTTTTTCATTCATTAAAATTCATTAACAAATTAGACATAAGTCAAAAAAACATACCATTAACACCCAATATTGTAAAAATTGTCGGTATACCCGCAATTATTTTTCAACATAGTCATGTTATAAATATGATCAATGTCTATGTAATGGATATTGCTGAAACTATAGCCGCAGTCTCTAAGAAGGAGTTAATAGAATTTACTAAAAAGCAAACCTTTCTTAAGTCTACGAGCACCATATCTAGTACTTTCTAAAGATTAACTAAACGCACCATGTAATAAACTGGCAACAATTTCAAAATCAGTTGGAAAATAAAATGTATATTTATGTTGAAGGAAGTTTCTAAAAATCATACTTCCGAGTACTTGAATTTTATATAATCTTTTCTAGAGTGTCAAATAATATTTATTAAAACTTTCTTTAAACATGCAAAATAAATGCAATCTGTATTTAAAAATTAGTGGAATTGAGTATAAAAAATATGTTTAATTTGTTATTACATATAATTAATATGTAAATATTATAAAGAGGTCCCATCATTAGGCGAAATACAAGTCATTCCCATAATTATACTCATATTTTGTGCATACATGCATTTAGATGCAGTTTGAAGCATTTCGATAATACTTGGAACAAAATATTAGCGGGTCTCAAATAGGCTATTAAATTACTTTCATTGTGCCACATTGCATGATAAATATCATCTCAAAATATGATTGCTTGTAATGAAATTATACGGTTGCTCCATTCGACAAATGCAATGGCCACACGGATGTATAAACCTGACTGTAACACGGATTCGTATGAATTGTGCACTGTTTGTATTGTTTCGATCAGTCATTATTTAATACATAGCCGTGATGCACGTTCGCGAATAACGTCGTTTCACTTCGGTTCGATATTGTTACGAGATCACATCCGAAAGTTCGGTATCACCACCTTTTCCAATTCTTTAACTTGACGACAATTGACAGGTATTCGAACCATCCGCAACGTCATATTTCAAGGAAACTTGACAGCTGCACAATCAGTTTTAGAACCTCTACCTTGTATGATTTATGACACCCACACGTACTCGTAACTATTTTCATAACACTTTTTAAATAATGATGAAGCAAACTAATAAGGTTATATTTTAGCAGCATACAAATGATAGACACAGTGAGCAAAGAAACATATATTATAAGATATATAAATGCATAAAAAGGTTTAACTACTTGACAAAATACATTAAGTATTTTACTTACACCCAATTAATAAAACAATGAAAATTGATTTATAATATTACAAAATATACGAATCAAATGTTAATTAAATAAAAACAATATCAATTAAAATTGCTGAAATAAAAAAAATTAAGCATTATCAAATATAAAGTAAAAATGAATAAATTTTATAATTTAATAAAACTGTATGATTTAGAATTAAAAACTAGATTAAAATACATTTCATGTATATAAATAAATAACACACTAAAATACCATAACACACGAAATTTAGATAAATCAAAAAAATATTTAAGGAAAATGTTAAATATTATAAATTCTAATAGATTTATAACAACAGAATATAACAAATATACTGATTTAATGAAGAGCATCATAAAAAATAGGAACGAGTCGGAATCTCGGATTTGTTTAATGCTCTTTTACTGATCGTTTAACGGTAGTTTTGTTATTCACGTGAGACATAAATAACGCGTGATTTTGTTAACAAAATTTTAACCGTAAATAACTTAAGACAGCGTGAATATAATCAAGTGAGTTATATTTCTCATGTGAAACAACTCACGCGGCTTGTGAGCATGCAGAAAATGGAAGTTTCTACGAGAAAAAAAAATTTCACGATAATTGAAATATTATTAAACTTAATTAAAAGCGCAGATATTATTTCTACGTTCCGGTCGAATAAGGTGTAATTTTCAAAACAAAAATTATAGAATTTATGGTCGACAAGAAATGCTAATTTAATCACGGTTATAGTCGATTTTTATAATGATGTTACTGGTTTATTGTTAAGTGCTTACTTCTCTCGCCATGGCTAGCGAGTGTTGGAAAGCTACGTGATCTCGTGGCTTTGTTTCAAAGAAGAAGATTTATCACTCGGTGATGAATCAAGGATTGGATTGAAAGGTGTAACAGATGGTAAAACTAAAAAAGGAAGACAATTTCCCTTTATAAATCTTTTTATGATTGCTGAAAAATGGTCAGAGTAGAACCCTGTGATGATTGAAATTGGATAAGCATAGATGGTAACTTTGTTTTGTTTTAGACTTAAATATAGTCGCGGTTTTTTGAATATAAAATGTTAATGTGCATAATATGCATTTTATGCACATCAACAAATAGAGTACTGAGTTCGAAATTTTGGTTACGCTCAGACGAGGACACGCTTACTATAGAATGCAATTTTTATTGATAATGCTCGCCGATGCAATTTTGATATCGCGAAAAAAATAATTGTAGAAAAGTATTAAAATGTATAAAATATTAAAATAAAACACTATGCAATCAATTATTGAGTTGAAAATAATAATTATGTACATTGTTAAATATTATTTCAGAACAAATACATATATGCATTTTCAATATTGTACTCATTCCTACAGATCATGCTTTGAATTAGTATATATATAGTGTGTGTATGGAAATTATTGTATTTTAGAAATACTTTATTATAACTGTATTAATAATGCTGACATTTTTTGAATATATTTGATCCCATAAATTATATTCTAATTAATTAAGTTTTTATTGATGATTTTATTACATTAAATATAATATAAAGTATTGAATTGATCATTTCAAATTTAATTAAATTGGGATTAAGGTAAAGAGAAAGCATCGGGATGAAGATAATTATGATAGGTAAATGAGCGATGACTTTCGCACCGGAATAATAAAAATGCAATATTATTCACTATATCTTATAAACAAATTTGTAAAATATTATAAAACTCCGTATTTCTTGTTTGATGGGTATTATCAGTATAGAAAATATGTTTCAAGCGTTCCATTTATTCTGTCAGAGAAAAAGGGAAGAATGTGCAAAAAATCTGTCTGGAGGAAAAAAACTAGTAAATAAATGGTAGAAAATCTCGACAAGAAAGTTAAACTCTTATAAGTTATAAAAAATTGTTATGAAAAATTGTACTGTTTCACAGGTTTTAACACAAAAAACGGTTTTCTTCCTGAAAAAAGGGACTATCATTTATCATAATTTTCTACTGTCATTCCCTTTCAATTTCCATCTTTCATTCATACAAGTTGATATATTTGTTCGTAATCAAAATCTGTCGATATATTTCAAGTGTATTAATTAAATGTATTCAGTGTTAATTGGCGACGTTCTCCGTGCATATTCCTTTAATTTATTCCACGTTAGTTGCCAATATATTTCGTTTTGATCGTTTGCGAAGTGTTCACTAAATTCAAAAATGAGTTCATTAAAAGATAAACAGGCAATTTCATTCTTTTATCTAATAAGAATTGTCGTGTAACCCGTTTTACAAAGTTGGTGTATAATTATCGAATACTATTATCGTACACAAGTCTTATATTAAATAATTATAAATATATTAAATCCATATATTCATTAGTTTCATTCATAACACTAATACTTCGTTACTTGACGAGTGTAATTCTCTTTTGAGCTCCCTGAATGTTCACATTGTAACAATAAATAATTCTGTCAAAAAAAATAAAATACCGAGATTTTTTAAAAACAGAACACGTATTTTATTTAATTATCATAGCTTACGCTATCTCTTTCAAAGTAGGCTCCAATTGAAGTAATAAATTAATAACAATAATTAATCCAGTCATCGAGGCATTTTTTATAGACAAATTTCTGAATTGATTTAAGTTCCTTGATCGAATTTTCCGTTATGACATCAATTGACTCAAATCGCATTTCACGAAGTCGTAAGTTGTGTTTTGGAAAAATTATCTCGCTAACATGATGATTCGATGGATGCCAGAAACTCGGCTACTATAATTGATTTCTTTTAGAACAAAACGTGTTTTAACGCATTTCATTCCTAAAGCATCAACCAGAGTGTCGCAAACAGATAAAGACATGTTATCATCCCGAACCAACTTTAACCTTAAACGATGATTTTTCACCATCATTGTTTATATTGATTTTGTCAATGTTTTCCTTGGTGAATGACACTGACAGTCAAATACACCGAGACAAGTTGCCAATCATTTCACAGTTAACTCTGTATATTTTATACTACTGATATGTGCATAATTTTTATATAAATTCATTTCTGTAAGCCCTTTTCAACTCTTTTAGTAAATCTGCAAACAAAATTTCATTAAAAATACAGTACTTAAGGCAAATCCTTTGTTCGATATTACCTATACCAGAAATCTAAAAATGAACTAGCATGAAACGAACATATATAACTGTTGTAAACAATTTAGTTTATAGATAACTGTGGAACATATTTAAGTGGCCAGAATATTTAGAAAAATGAATAAAAACCTCATTTAAATACGATTTATGAATGGACGATTTCCGACATTTCTCTAACATAATATATTTTAGTTTCAATAAGTAATATATTTTGCAAATAGATGCTCCCATTATAATATGTAAATTGCTAATCAATAAATAGCTTTGATTAAATATACATTGTTAAATCAACAAAACGTATCTAAACTTATAATTATAATCTGAATAAGAAAATATACATCAGCCTTCGATAACGAACTAATGCGAATGCTTTCGAGGCAATTATAGCGTAATGAAATAATAAAGGAAAAAATAACACGATTTTACCGTGAAATTGCAGTGTTGTGGATGTTTTGATGTTAAACATATTTACCCTCTATTTGAGAAACAAAAATGTGGTGTTCCGTTGTTGAAAAAAAAGTAAGTTATGATTTTAAATATTAAAGAATGTTTAAAATTCTCAACATAATATTTGGCAATTATTAAGTGAAATATTGTTGAACATAATGTAAAAAATGGTGATTTTATTATATATTTATATAATGAAATTACGAAATATGTTAATAATAAAAAATCTATTTACAATGAAATAAAATAACACAGCGTTTGAATTGCACTCTGTAGAAATGTATTCAAATTAACATTGGCAGTTCTTAATTACACACCAATTAAATATATTTCATACAAAATTCTACTGAAAATTAAAAATTACTAAAAATTAACATTGGTATATCATGCGTTCTTTAAATGGGTTTGGCTACGGAGGTTATATTTATATTTATATTAATACTGTTATATTAATAGTATGTAGTGTTAATGCACTAAGCATTTTGTCACTAAATTATGCAACAAAAAATATTTCAACAATATTTTGTAATGAAAGTGAATACAAATAATTTATATATTTGTGAAAATTACTTTAACTATTAATTATAATTATTGACAACAAATTTCCGAATTATTATTATTATTATTATTATTATTATTATTACTTAAGACATTGCGTTTAAGTAGACTAAATTACATATGATTATACCGTATTAAAACCGAAGCAATATTTGTCATTTGAGTGGAAATATCCCTTTCTAGATACTTTTCTTACTTTTAATATATCCCGACGCTTTTTCTCAAATTTATTATATTTGTAAAATATATATCAGCGCATTCTTAAAAACCCAGGCTTACAAGTGAATCTGAGAGTTACTTAATTTTTAGTTTTTTTTTGTTAGTTTTTATTTGCTAAATAATATAATATAATAAAGTATAATGCAATATAATGCAATGGAATATAATATTATTATATGTATTGAATAGTAATTAAAATGTATATGAAATATTTTAAATAATAATATAGCAATGTTTCGTTCATCTCAAAATGACAAATCTTTTTATGCAATTCTCTTTCTTTGAATAAACTTAGTTTGATCATAGATAAAGTGTTAACATTTCCTTCTTTGAGTAACATATATTTTAAGTAAACGTCGTTATTAATAAGAAGACAAACCTTTGTTACACATTTTATGTTGACTTCTGTATCGATATATATGAATAATATTTTACTTGACTAATTACAATTGTCTCCTATAATTTAACAATTAATATGGTTCTTTGATACATTTTACAAGAAAATATTATAAATATTAATAGATTTCATTTGTATTTTTCTACAAATTTATTTATATTTAAATATAGTCACTGTCATTTCAGTTTCATAACTTCATTAAAAGTACTTTTAAATAAATATACAATACGATTACATAACAATAGAACGGTGTGTTAAAGAAATTTAATTTAACACTATGAAGCATAATTAATTGTCAGGAATGAAAAGATATCTTAAACTGTAAATCGTTATTTAGTGAAAGAAAATGATCTTTGTGTAAATGCGTTTTATCATATATAGTTTCGCGAATAAAACGAAAATAATTTCGAAAATATTCAGTAAAAACTGTTGGAGTTCATAGACACGTGCAGCTATCATAATTATCGCGTGATTGCGACAATTCAAAGAAAATGAATAACTCCACTCATTACTTCGCATACATTCAGATCTGATTTTCAAGTCGTAATTACCGAGACAGAAATTCTTTCTTTCAACTTTACTTTTTTCTCAAGAGGCTTAAAAAATGTTTAAAATGGAAACATTAAAAGGGGAAAGACGAGCAATTGCAAAAGCTTTAATTCTAATCGTTTGAAATGAAATAAAATAAAATAAAGCAATAACTATTTGAAAATGTAAAGCGTAATTTCTTGTGAACAAAAGCAAACGTGAAAAGATCTTTGGTCACAGAAAGGATCGATGGCATCGACGACAAAACCAGCAGTCTTATTTGTTGTTTGTTTATCGGTTATCAAAGTCGACATAATTATCGTTTATTGTCTATTGTTATAATAAACAGAACTTGAAATTAATGTATTTTTTTGCAGTCGATTATCTGGTTATTTTTTTATATCGGATAAATGAATTTTTTTTATATATAAAAATATTATTTTATGTATCAAAAAACAATCATAGCGTAAATTGTAAAATTTAATAACATGTTAATTGTGTATCTATAAATAATAGGTGCATTCGTCGAAAAAATAAAATGCTTACAGTATATTTGTTTCAAATGATAACATTTGAATAATTAATTATTAAATGCAATTACTCTTAAAAACCAGATTTGAGATATGTAATAACACTTAGTAATTCTTATTATGTTATTAAAATCAAGCTGGTTACTTCCTAAAACGCTATTACGAAACAGTGAACTTAGTCACTGAAAGGAATTAAGCAATTATGATTAATTTTTGTAGATTATATTTTAATTTAAGGCATCATTTTTAATAAGAATATTGTAATAGAGAGAGGGAGAGAGAATGTAATAGACGATATAGTAGATAACGTTTTAAAATCGGTGTTTTACTAGATTCTTTGTTTTTAAGCAATATACATAAAAAGTTACAATTTTTATTTATTTATAAAATTAAGAGTGAATATTTTCTCTTAACAATGTTACACTGTTATTATTTAAATATTAATCATAATTCAAAATTAACTATACATAATATTTCTTTTGTGACATTGTTTTGTTCAATTTTTGTCCCCGTCTCTTGAATTTGTTCTGTCAAAACAAATGAGCCATTTTTCACTCACTAGTGAAAGGTTAATTAATCATTAATATTGACTTTAATCAAAGCGAAAAAGACAACTGATTTTCTTTGTAGAAAAGGATTTATTCCCCTGAATTCTAGTTATCGCCAAAAATTAAACAGATGCCAAATAATGTTCATTGGGTTCATTTCGTCAAAAAATCAGTTCATTGCACGGTATAGAGGCAATGAGTGGATAGTTTATCTTCCTATCTCAATATGACCCATTAATTTAAGGTAGTTTTTTTCGTACAAATCATTCCTTAACAAATAAGGAATAAGGATATGGAGCAAAAAATTTCAGGGTTAAATTGAAATTAATAAGTTTAAAGAGAGAAACTGTTAACTAAACTATAACTTCAATATGTAGTCAACTATAGTATGGACGAATGAAGAAGGTCGAACGATGTATAAATGTCAGCTAGACGAATGACGAACTCATGACCTCATGAACTGATGCTCATTTAACCAAATGTTCCTAAATACCTCTATTAATAATTTTATGATAAAATTAA